>JAAAKG020146854.1:0-10586 GCA_010014905.2 Druon quercuslanigerum
CCTAAAAATAAATTGCAGAACAAAAATAACTATTATCGACCCTAATGAGAATTTGACAAATTTTCTTTACAGTCTTTTCTTTATTAATCTCTGACACAATATACAAATTTTTACTCCCATGATATTTTCTCGTATAACGAATATAAATCAAATCAAATCAAACTCTTTCAGGAGATTCTTCTTTTTTCTAATTCTTTTTAATTAAAAATTATACTAGTTGGTGACAAAATTAGATTGTTTACTTAACAAGTTTATTTATTTGGTTAGAAATTCAGCTACTTGGTTAAAAGTTGAACTCCTATGTAAAAAATTATTTTTTTTTTTGCTTGAAAATTAATTATTTAGTGGAACATTTTCTTTTTAAATTAAATATTATTTTATTACAAAATATAGGTATTTAATTTTAGTAGTATCTCGTTCAAAATTTATCATTTTCGTTGAAAATTCAACTCTTTTACTGAAAATTGTAATATTATCATGAATATGCGATTTTTTTGCTTAAAAATTAAATTAAAATTTTTTTATTTACTTTTTATATGGCAGGTCTACTATTGCGTTTTTGTCTGAAAATTCATATTTTTTTGTTAAACATTTTAGAATTTGGATGCATCATTTTGTAATTTTATTGGAAAAGCATTCTTTTTGGTTAAAAATTCAACTATTTTGTTACAAATTTGCCTCTTTGTGTCGAAAATTTAACTACTTTGTTGGAAAGTAGATTTTTTTGTTCAATAATACTCATATTTTCTGAATTAAAGTTTAACTTTTATCTTCAAATTCGTCTTTTTGGTTTTAAATTCATATCTTTTCTAATAGATAATTGTTTTTTCTCCTTTAAGAATAATCAAATTCGTTTAAATTTTATCTTATTATCAGAAAATTATACTATTTTCTTAAAAATTCGACTTTTCATCTTTTGGTTTTAAATTTATATCTATTAGGAGGAATTTCATTTGTTCTGGATAGAAAAATTCAACTCTTTTGTTAAAAAATTAATTTATTTATGATTTATAAATTTAATTGATAATTGTTTTTTCTCTTTTAAGAATAATAAAATTCGCTTAAATTTTATCTTTCTATCTGAAAATTAGACTATTTTTTTGAAAATTCTACTTTTCTGCTGAAAAATTAAATTTTAAAACCTAAAATTTACATTGCTCAAAAATAAATTTGAAAACTCAAAATTTACCTTTTCCAGCTAAATGTCATCATTTTTAGCTAAATCTTCATTTTGTAATTTTATCGGAAAAGCACTCAACCATTTCGGGCTAAACGTGCACTTTTTTTATAGAAGGTCTACAATTACATTTTTGATTGAGAATTCATTTTTTTTTAATTTTAGAGTTTGGTTGCATCAACCATTTTATTGGAAAAACAATTTTTTTGGTTGAAAATTCAACAGTTTTGTTACAAACTTGCATTTTTGGGTTGACAATTTATTTATTTTGGTCGGAAATTCAACTATTTGGTTAAAAATTATTTTTTTGGTACAATATTCATATTTTTGGATTGAAATCTCATGTAAAATATCTTAAAAATTATTCTTTTCAGTTGAAAAATGCATACCTTTTGCAAACAATTTAATCTTTGCTAGATGGAAATTAAACTTTCTTGTTCAAAATTTATTCACTTTGTTAAAAATTCTTTTTTGGTTGGCCATCAATCTTTTTAGTTAAAAATTTCTCCTGGGTTAAAAGTTAATCTACGTGGTTGCAATTTCAACACTTTTTGACAAAATTCATTTTTTTATGATTTATAAATTTATTTGATAATTGTCTTTTCTCTATTAAGAATAATCAAATTCATTGAAAAATCATCTAATTATCTGAAAATTATACTCTTTTTTTTTAAATTCGACTTTTCTGCTCAAAAATGACATTTTAAAAACTCAAAATTTACTTTGCTCAAAAATTAAATTTAAAAACTCAAAATTTACCTTTTCAAGCTAAAATTGTATGATTAGTGGAAAATTTATTTCTTCTGTTAAAAAACCAACTATTTCTGGTTGGATGTGAACTTTTTTTAAGGGAGGTCTACTATTGCGTTTATGGTTGAGAATTCATATTTTTTGTTGAACGTTTTAGAATTTGGATGCATCATTTTGTAATTTTATTTGAAAAGCATTCTTTTTGGTTAAAAATTTAACTATTTTGTTTTAAAATTTGTCTCTTTATGTCGAAAATTTAACTATTTCGTTGAAAAATTGATTTTTTTGTTCAATACTCATATTTTCGGAATTAAAGTTTAACTTTTATCTTCAAAATTCGTCTTTTGAAATTTAAATTAATATCTTTTGGTAAGAATTTCATTTTTTCTGGATGGAATTTCTACTCTTTTGTTTAAAATTAATTTTTTTGTGATTTATAAATTTAATTGATAACTGTTTTTTCTCTTTTGAGAATAATCAAATTCGTTTAAGTCTTATCTTATTATCTAAAAATTATACTATTTTCTTGAAAATTCGACTTTTCTGAAATCAAAAATTATATTTAAAAACTCAAAATTTACCTTCTTCAGATAAAAGTTTATGAAAGTTCAACTGCTATCTTAAAAATGTGTCTTTTCGTTTTTAAATTCATATCTATTGGTAAGAATTTCATCTTCTCTGGATGAAAATTCAACTCTTTTGTTTAAAATCTGTGCATTTTGTTAAAAATTATCCTTTTTTGCTTGACCATAAATCTTTTTGGTAAAAACTCTTCTCTTGGTTAAAAAATTTATCAAGATGCTTGCAACTTCAACTCTTTTGTTAAAAGTTCATTTTTTTTATTTATAAATTTAATTAAAAATTAATTTTTCTTAATTTAAGATTATCCACTTTCGTTAAAAATTAATCTATTTGGCTGAAAATTGTACTTTTTTGTTGGAAATTCGAATTTTCTGCTCAAAAATTAAATTTAAAAACTCAAAATTGATCTTTTCCAGCTAAAAATTCATAATCAGTGGAAAAACTAATTTTTTCTATTAAAACCATAAAAATTTCTGGCCGAACTTGCACTTTTTTATAGAAGGTCTACTATTAAATTTTTGGTTGAGAATTCATCTTTTTTTAATTTTAGAATTTGGTTGCATCATATTACCATTTTATGGAAAAGTATTATTTTTTATTAAAAATCCAACTGTTGTGTTACAAATATGCCTTTTGGGATTAAAAATTTATTTATTTTGGTAGGCAATTCAACTATTTGATTAAAAATTAATTTTTTTGTACAATATTCATATTTTTGGATAAAAATTTTATGTATTGTCTTAAAAGTTATTATTTTTTGTAGTTTAAAAATGCATAAATACTTTAATTTAACTTATTAATTAATAATAATGTAATGTTTGCCGAAGGAAAATCCAACTGTTTTATTCAAAATGTATGCATTTTATTAATAATTCTTCTTTTTTGGTAGACTATTAATCATTTTGGTTAAAAATTCTTCGTTTGGGTTAAATATTTATCTACATCATTACAATTTGAACTCTTTTGTTAAAAATTTCATTCCTCAATAAAATAATAATAAATATAATAAATAATAAATAATAAATATTGATAATAATAATAATAAATTTAATTACAAATTGATCTTTTTGGTAGAAAATTTAACTATCCTGTTAAAAATAATTTTTCACACTCTGAATTTAACAATTGCAGTTAATTGTTTAATACTTTAGTTAAAAATTTATTTCGTTGGTTGAAAATGTATCTAGTTTATAGAAAACAATGTTTTTTCTTGGTAGAAAATTAATTTGATTATTTCAATGTTGGTTGAAAATTGATGTAATTTGTTTTTTGTTGTTTAGTTTAAAGTTCGTGAATTTTTTTTTTAAATACTGAAAAGGATGGAGAGATTAAGAGCGAAAAGCGTAGGATCGAATGGGCTTTTATCAAAAGGAAGAGAGGGGAGAGGGGAAGCAGTGAAGAGAAGGACAATTTAGGTTCTAACCTAAAATATCCAAAAATGTTTAGATCGCCGCCGGAAAAGCAGAGTTTTGTAGAGAAGTGTGAGAATAGTAAGGGGGCTGAAGGAAACGGCGATGAAATCGAAGATCAGAAGAAAGAGGAAAGACTGAAAGAATTTCGCGAAGTCATGATAGTAGTAATGGGCATTTATGAACAAAAGCAGAAAAAAATGGGAGCGGAATTAAAGAAAGAAATTTTGTAGGAAATAGCTAAACTTATGAAAGACGTGAAAGAATGGAAAGAAGTTAGAGAACAGTTATAAAAGAGGATGCAGCCATTGGAGTAAAAACTATGGAAGCAGGAGGATAATAATAAAAAGGTAGAGGAGATGCAAGCTAGAATAAGGAAGATAGAAAGCTCGAATCGCGATCTTGGTGAGGGGAAGAGTGAGAATACGGAGAAGGAAAGACTGAGCAAAATAGAATGAAAAATACAAAAGAAAGAGATGGAAGAAAGAAAAGGAAACACAGTGATAAAGGGTACAAGAAGAGAGGGAAAGGAGATGCAGGAAGGAGTGGAAGAAGTACTAAAAAGGATTGATGCTAACGTAGAGATAGAGGTTGTGCGAAAAAATGGAAGGGAAGAGCGAAAAGGGACACGGGTATATAGGTAGAAAGGTGGATGCAATATATGTTAAGGAGAATAGCGGAAGAGGAAAGAAAAAAGGGAAGAAGAAAATGGGTTAAATATGGAAGAATACAGATAGATGGAGTACGGTGGGACTGGGATAAAGAAAGGGAAGAGTTAGGAAGAAATACGGTGCAAGGAAATTAGGAGAGGAAGGAACGGGAGATAGGAATATAAGAAATAGTAAGAGGAAAAAGAGACAAAAAACGGATGTAGGAAAGAATGGAGGATATGTTACTGGAATATAGCAGTATTGGAGAGAAGGAATATGGAATTTATGAGAAGTTTGACACAACGGGACGTTGTTATAATGACGGAGACGTGGCTAGATGAAAAGGGATGGGAAAGAGTAAGGAGAAGATTACCAAGAGGTTACAAATTTCAAGTTCATAATGCAAAGAGAAAGAATAAAAAGAGTACAGCAATGGAAAAAATGGTGATGGGAGTGAGAAATGAATGTATAACAGTCAAAGATAAGAAAAAGAGGAAAGAACAAAAAGGAAGATTAATAGTAGAAGAGGTAAAGATAGAAGGAGAGAAGCGGAAGATAGTGGGGGTTTACGTAAACCGCGATATGCAGGACAAAGCAGAGAAGTTATAAAAATAATGAAAGAAAATCAGGAAGAGACTAGATTCATAATAGGCGGAGATTTTAATGCGTTAACAGGAGTTAGAGGAGGAAGGGAATGGGGAGAAGAGGAAGGAAAGAAAATCGAAATATAAGGTACTGAATGGGGAGGGAAAGAAGTTTTTAAAGAGCTAGGAGGAATTAGGATAGTTTATCTTAAACGGAAATATACAGGGAGATAAGAAAAGTGAATATACATTGTCAGGAGAAGAAATTGGAACGGTAATTAATTATGTGACAGTGGATGATAAGGGAAGAGAGAAGGTCAAGAAATTAGAGGTAGGCGATTATATTGATTCGGATCACTTTCACTTAATAGTGACATTAGAGGGAGAAAAAAGTAATAGCAATATGCATAAAAAGGGGGCAAAGGTAAAGAGTGTAGGAAAAGGGGATTGGTCAAGGCAAGGAAAATAACAGTTTACAGAAAAGATAAGAAATATAAAATGGGATAGGGAAATGTGGACGAGGAGATGAAAAAACTGATAAGAGAAGTGAAAAAAAGGAGAGTGCGTAAACAAAAATGAAGTCAGTAAAGAGGGGAATAGAAGTGGATTGGATGAAGATTGTTAAGAGAAAAATAAGATGGTCAGAAAGGAATTAAGAAAGTGGAAGAAAAAGTAATGGGGAAGAATATAGGAAAAAAAGAAAGAGTATTCTGAGTTGTGTGATCAAAAGAAAGAGGAAGAGAATAAAAGGTTTAAGGAAGAGGCAGAGAAGGCTAGGACGGAATAAGAGGTATGGAAGGTAGAAAATAGAAAACGAAGAAAAATAAAAAGTGTAAATCAAGATATTGAAATGGTAGAATGTAAAAAATATTGTTTACATTTGCTAGGAAGAGTAGTGAGAAAAGTTAGGAAGGGAGGAAAATATGGTAGAGAAAGAGATGAGGAAGAGGAGATAACAAGGGAAGAAATGAGATTCAAAATAAAGTATGGAAATATGAAGGGATAGAACTAGAGCAATGAAAATGGACAATGTGTAATTAAGTATGGAGAGGAGAGGGGTGGCCAGAGTTATGGAAAGAAGAAGTAGTGATACCAATAGTGAAGTAAGGCAAAGGAGAGGAGGTTCAAGATTATAGGATTATGACTCTGATGCGAAAACTGTATAAAGTATATGTAACTGTTTGGTCGGAGAGATTGAAGAAAGGAGTTAAGGAAAAAAAGATAGAGCCATCGAATCAGACAGGGTTTAGAAAAGGAATGGGAGTGACGATCAACATATATTTTCTGAACTATCTAGCAAATAAAAGGATTAAAAGAGAAAAAGGGGCAATGCTAGCAATGTTTATGGTGAAAAAGGGGATAGGAGAGAGATTAATAAAGAGAGTATCGAAAATTTTTAGAGATACAAAAAGCAGGGTAAAGGTAGGACATCAAGTAGGAGATAGTTTCTGGTAGGTGAGAGAAGTGACGCAAGGATGTCTTCTGAGCCCACTTTTATATAATATATTAACATCAGACTTGGAAGAACAAGTAAGGAGAAAAGGTTGGGGAGGAGTTAGGATAGGGAAGGAAGAAGAGACGGCGTGCTTAATTAAAGGATTAAAGAAATACTCAGATGGGAAAAAGCTGAATTTATATCTAGAAAAGACAAATATAATGAGGTTTAGATAAGGAGGGGAAAGACATAAAGAATGGACAAGGAGATGGAAGCGAATAAAGATAGAAGAAGTAAAGGAAATTAAATACTTGATATACATTTTCAAAAGAATAGAGATCATAGAGCGCATATAACAAAAAGGATAAAAAAGCAGCAGGTGTAATAAAACAGAAATGGGGAATCGGAAAAGGAAGATTGAAAGAAATTGGAGAAGGAGCATGTGCTTATTTGATGCGCTGGTATAGTTGGTTTTAGTTATGGGGCAGAGATCTCGGGATGGAAAGAAAGGAAAAATATTAAGAGTTTGCAAGAAAGATATATAAGGTGGACATTACGGGTTAGATGGGAGGACGCCAGGATATATGGTGAGAGAAGAAGCGCAAAGGGATAAATTAAGTATTAGAGCGGGACAGAGAGCATAGAAATTTGAGAAATAGCTGAGAGAGGGAAAGGGAGGGGAGTTTGCAAAAAGTTTTTGATAGAGGTAGAGGAGAGGATAGGGAAGGCGATAGAATTAACGATATGGGAAGAAGAAAGAAGGGAGTTCTTGAACGCTAGAGACATAGAAAACGGGTCTGAAGTAAACTATGAAGAAGTACAAAAAAACAGGGGAAGACAATTAATAGGAAGGTGAGGGATGATTGAGGAATCAAAATACAATTAATGGTATAATACGATAAAACAGGAAGGTTGACCAAAGTATTAAGAAAAGGGTAGGGTAGAGAGAAGGTGGACCAGAATAGTAAGATTTGGATTGGAAAATGAGGTAAGAGAGGATGTATTGGGAAAAGAAAGAGAACAGAAAGTGCAGAATATGTGAATGGGAGGAGGAAACATGGGAGCACGTAGAGGAAGGATGTAGGAGAGGAATGGAAGATAAAGGAAGCTAGCGAGAGAATGTGGTTAAGATTTTAGGGGAGGATGGATTCAGAGAAGAATGGATGAAGGAGTTGGAGGTTGCTTGGGGGCAAATGAGAGTGAATACATGTGAAAAAATGGCAAATTGGAGGACAAAAAACAGTGAAAGAATAAGGAAATGGAAGTCGCTTAAATTAGAAGCGACTCATTCGATATCTAGTGCCTTATCTCATAGAGATAAGGAACTAGATGTAAGACTTTATGTACATAGTTGTAAATACTTGTAAATATTATGGTTTCAATTTTTTTGTTTGTTTTATATGTAAGCGCAAATATTTTAAGCAATGAAAGTTATGTAAACACTTAGGGGACACAATATGAATTAAGAACTTTGTTTGGTAAAAAGCAATGTATTTCATAAAAATCTTTGTTTAAAATTAAACTTTCTGAGGTGTAATAAAAACTGCAAAAAAACTCAACATCTGCAAAGTTTTCTTAGAAAAATATTAAACGACAAAAATGTTATAGCTCTAACTCTAATTATTTTTGCTTTATAAAAATCGTATAGTATTCCACTAAAGCACGTGCATACATTTATTAAGAACAATATATTTTTATGCCTGAGCTCAAATTACATCAAAATATTTGAAAAAATAAAGTTAGATAATTTTCATCGTTACAAAGCTTCGTTTGTGAGTAGACAAATATTTGTGATTTTATCTGATGATGATATTTCAAATAACGTATCGGTATCAGGTTTGTCATCAGCGTCACGATCAGAAAATTTTATTGAATGTCTATAAAACTATAGGTGCTGTGGTCTCGAACTTTAAGCCTTTATTTATTAAACTTATATTGATATGATATGGAAATTAATTGAAAATGAATATGAAAAATTATATCATTTTCAACTTTTCTTTCACGGTGGCCAATAGTCGCAGTTTTCGTAATAACGCAATTTCTGCTTTAATAGACAAAGTTACTTCTGCGTGGATAGATTTATATCTTTACGATTTTGTTTATCCTATTTTTGCAAGATAACACAGAAATTTATGTCAATATTTTCAACTACCTGCGAAACCTGAAACCGTTTTTAAAATATTAGAATAATGTAAACATATCACAATATCTTGCATGATATTGATCAGTTACACTGCGATCGAAAATTTTATCAATAGTCGGTTTTCTTTAGTTGGGGAAAATGGGTGTCATTAGTATATTAGTCTTCAGTTTAGCAGTTTTCATTTGTTCTGTTGGTAAATATATAAACATGTTTTTCTAAACTGTTTTCTAAATAATAAAGGATGGAGGCATTTCTAACTAAAAATTAGGTAACAAAATTTTAAATAAGTAAAAACGACCATTACTGAGATAGCGTAAATAGTATGTCTAACACTTGGATAATAATTAATATCGTTGCGTATCTTTTATATTTCAACTAAGATCAAAAAATTAAAAATTTGCTACTATTTTTGAAGTTCTTATGAATTTGTTTCCTACTATTTATTTCTGTTCTGACCAGTTTTACATTTAGGAAAAAAATAAGAAATTCACCACAAGATCTGTGAATGAACTGCTGCAAAATTCGCCATTTTTTTATTTATAATTTGTTGAGGTATTTCATACGATAATTTCCCATTTAGAAATCGCCCCATTTGTCCTAATGTCAATTAAGGTGGTTATCAGATACAAGCAAGAACAACTGGAATAGTTAGATTAAGTCAGGGTCCTTTAAAATATCATTGAAAATTGAACTATTTTGCTCGTAATAGGGGGGGGGGGGGGGGGGAGGTCTCTTACCATTACGTATTTTATTAAGATTATTTTTAAGAACTTTTTAACTGCAAATTTCATAAAAAAATATTTTTTTAATTCAATAAAATATTCAAGTTTCATAACATTTCACGGAAAGGAATAAATGTTCAAAGTCTAATGGAATTTTCAAAGTTGTGGAGTTTTTAAAAACGATTTTAAAAGAATGTTTAAAATTTATTTCTATTTCTTAAAAAAATTTCCTGGAATTTTGAAATGACCGACGTGTTAAACATATAAAAAAAGGAATAAAAAAAGCAGACGCCAGTGTAATTTGACACTTGTCTATTTTTCCCATACCGACACTACGAACTCTTGATGTATATAGACGTATTGTTTACATTTTAAAATTTGTAAAGATTTTACCGCGACAATTAAAACAGGATGAAAATATAGGACATTCAACAGCCGCGTTAAAGATAAGTTAATTTGATCATTTGCTATCAAATATTACGGTAGATAATTAAATTGCAATGTGCTTAGCTATTGGTGACATTTAAAATATCATTGGAAATTGAACTATTTGGCTAGTAATGGGGAAAGCAGGATATTCTCTTTCCATTATTTATTTAATGCAAAGAATTATATACATGAGCCCAAGACGACTCTCTTGGTTCCAGTTTTCCCCCACCGCTCCTAACCATCCCTTATTAACTAAAGTTTCGTGGGACAGACTTTATAAATACACTCTCCACCATATGACGAATTACTACTTGGACATGATCTCGACTAGTAAAATAAACTTATTGCATAAAGGTGGTAGTTGAGCGTATAATCTAAACAATGAATAATACAAACAATAAAATAGTTTAGGAAAGGACTGAAACTTTAATTGACGAAAGGCATGCATACGGTCAATGTAAAGATCAAGTTTCAGGCGACGAATGAAAACTGGGAGTTTGGAATTCTAGAAGGGTGAAGGATATGAAGGTAGAAGAATTACGAGAAAACATTTGCGTCAGGAAACTAAATATTTTATGGTTTCATGGTCATGGTAGGCAAGGATTAGGTCTCATTTTGAATGAAAGAGCGAAGCAGCATCTCGGAGATCATGATTTTGTATCTCCCAGATTGTTGTGGGCTAGAATGAAAGTAGGAATCAGAAGA
>JAAAKG020146855.1:0-20427 GCA_010014905.2 Druon quercuslanigerum
TTGAGAATTAATCTTTTGGATTGAAAATTCAACTATTATGTTAAAAATCAAAATATTCTGTTATAGTTTTAATTAATTATAGTAATTTTAATTTATTAATTATTATTAACTATAATAATAATTTAATGTTTTGTTAAAAAATTAATTATTTTACTGATTTGTTTCAAAGTCTAATTATTTTTTGATTTTTTTTGACTAGGGTCTGTTAAACTTTCTATTTACAATTTAACTTTTGTATTGAAAATGCAACTATTTTGTTGATAAAAATTCGAATGTTCTGTTATAAATTTAATTATTTTTTTGAAAATTGAACTTTTTTATCGATTTTTTTATACTATTAAATTGCCCAATAAAAATTAATCTCTTTTGTTAAAAGTTTAACTACTTTGATAAAAATGTAACTATTTTTCATAAAATTTAAATTCTTTGTTAACAATTCGACATTTTTAAATTAAAAATTTAGAATTTCAGGTGGAAAAATTCTGAATTAAAAATTGAACTCTGTGGTTAAAAAATTAAATATTTGGTTAAACAATTATTTATTTGAATGAAAATTGAAGTTTTTGGTCAAAAATTAATTTAATATTGAATCAAATATTTTGTTAAAAGTTTAATTATTATGTGGTTGAAAAGTTCTAGTTTACAAATTTAATTATTTTGTCAAAAATTCAAATATTATGTTACACATTTAATAATTTTTTTTTAAATTTTGTTTTTTTTTTTGCTTAAAGGTTTTGGTTGGAAAATTCTTGCCTTAAAAAATCAGATATTTTTATAACAATTAATAATCTCACCGAAAATTCAAATATTTACTTAAAAACGTAACCATTTTGTTAAAAATTATTTTTTCTTTTTATTAAAAGTGTATGACTAATTAACTATTCACCACGAGAAACTTTTCCGCTTCTATTTATTAAGTAAACAATTGTATTTAGTCATAAAAAAATCGTTTATTAAAAAAAAAACGATTGCATCATTTAATCAAGTGCTACTTTAAATTTATTTAAGCATGTAAATCTAAAATAAAATAATTTAACGATTTGTTTAAAAATTTAATAAATTGTTTGAAAATGCATAAATTTAAAAAAAATTCATTCTTTTGTAGAAAATTCAATTTTTTGGTTGTAAATTATTATTTTTTTGTTACAGAATAAACTATTGTGTTGAAAATTATTATTTTCTTATGGGCCAATTAAAATGGTTTATTTAGTAAAATATCATCTATTACATGTTTCCCTTAAAATTAATTTTTGCTGTAAAAAAATCTGCAACTTGGTTTAAAGTAAAAATAATTTTTCAATTTTTTATTGTTGAAAAAATAAGTTTTTGAGTTAGAAGTAAATTTCTTATAAGTAAAAAATTGACATTTTTTAATTGAAAACTCAACTGTTTGTTTAAAAAATCATGCATTTTGTTAAAAGTTAATTTTTTTCTGAAAATTAATGTTTTTATTTTTTAATAATCTTTTTTAGGTTCGGTTGCTTGCAAATTCAACTAAAAATTAAAAAAAAAAATTTAATATAATTTTTTATTTTGTTTACCTTTTTGCAAATTTGTTTTTTGTTTTTGATGAGGATTCAAATATTTTGTTAAAAATTTTTTTTTTTTGTTGGAAAGTCTTTTCTTTCAAAAAATATATTTTTTTAATCTACAACTTAATTTAAAGTTGAGCTAATTTTAAGAATTTTTTTCTCGTTTTTGTTTTAAAAGTTTCTTGATAAAAATTAATTTTTTTATTGAAAATGTAATTATTCAATGATTGTTTTAAAATTTATTTTCTTCATTTAAAAATTTAACTATCAGGATAAAAATTATAATATAAGTTTAAACATTCTTTAAAAAATTCTGAATTTGTTTAAAAAAGTTTGGTTTTTTGTTAAAAATTAATCTTTTTAAATGGGAAATTTATTTCTTTAATTGAAAATTAGTTTCTTTCTATTAAAAATTAATTTTTCAAACTGTGATTTTTACTATTCCATTTTTGTCAAAGATTTATCCTTTTGTACTAGAAAATTAATATTTTTCGTTTAAGATTCAATTCTTTGATTGAAAAATATTGTTCTTAGATTTACTAAAAAAATTAATTTTTTTAAATAAAAAATTTCAAGTAGAGCTTTTTATTTTCTTGAAGTCTTTTAAACTTCTTAAAAAGCTTCGAAATCTTCAAAAATTGAAATTTGGTTTTAAATATTTGGCAATTTTTTCAAATTTCCAAATATTTTTTCCACCCTTTCCAAATTTCGATTCATCCCGATTCTGTTGTGAAAATTTTGAAAATCTTCCGAAATCTTAAAAAATCTTTTTAAATATCCTCTGAAAATTAATTTATCAAAACAGAAAGTAAATTTTCGTATGAATTTTAAGAAAAGAATTTTATGTTCGTAAAACCTTCTAAAATATTTAATAACATTCATAAACGAACATTTCTAAAACTATTTGAACTGTTTTTAACTTTTAAACTAATTTTAAATCTTTTTGAAAACTTATTTATTTAATTAAAAACTCGTATTTTTGACACAAAAATTCCCAATTTTTTTGATTAAAATTTTTTTATTAATTAAATAAAATATTTTTGGTTGAAAATTGAGCTATTTTGAAGTAAATTATTTTTTTTTGAATTATAGTGAAGTTTAAAATAATCGTTTTTGCTTACTTTGAAGAAAAATAAATGTTAAATAAATAAAATAAATAATAAATAATAAAAATAAAATATAATAAAAAAAATAATAAATAAAAATAAATAATAAAATAAATAAATAAATTCTTAATAAATTATAATTTAATAAAAAATAATAAAAAAATAAGTAATATTAAATTTCAAAATTTAGTTTTTAACCAGATACTGGAATTTTTAATGAGAAAGATTACTCTTCCACTCAAAAATATCAATTTTTGACAAACTCCATAACTTCCTTTCTTTTTTTTTTTCTTTTTTTTCAATTTTTTAATTTTAAATTTTAAATTAATAAGCTAAAACAATTATATAGTAAAATTTTCATTAAAAAGATTTATTGTAACTAGCAAACAACAAAATTCTACAAAACAGTGGAATTTTCAATCCGAACATATTAAATTTAAAAAAAAAATCATTTTCAACCAAATGGTTATACTTTCAGTTAAAAAGTTTAATTTTTACCACAAAAAAGGAAGTTTTAAGAAAATTCTTCGATTTTCTACCAAAAAGATGAACTTAATACTTAAGTAATTATTCCTTAACCAAAAAAATTAATTTTCAATTTAAAAAAAATACGAATCTTTTACAAAACAGGTGAATTTTCTAACAAAATATTGGATTTTCAAAACAAAATTTTAAATAAAATAGGAAAGTTTAAGTTAAAAAAATTATTTCTTAACCCAAAAATAAAATTTTCAACCGGATAGTGAAACTTTTAACCAAGATGATTAATTTTCTAAAAGCTACAAAATATTTTGTTTAATTTATTTTTTATTTTTAATTCATAAACTAAAAAAAAAAAGTTTTTCACAAAAAATTTGAATAGTTAAATTTTCATTTAAAAGAATTAATTTTCAATATAAAGAGATTATTTTACAAAACAGTAAATTTTTAACGCGAAAATATTAAATTTCTACCAAAAAATTCGTTTTCAACCAAAGAGATGAATTTTGAAGTAAAGCTGTTTATATTAATATTCAAGTAAAAAAATTATTAATAATGAAGTAGTTTAATTGTCAACCAAAGAGTTGAATTTTCAACATAAAAAGGTGAATTTTGAACGAAAAATATAATAGTTAATATTATAAGAAGAAATTTTTTAATTTTTAATAAAATGCTATGGTATTTAGTAAAAAAGGCGCAGTTTTAATTTAGTAGTTGATCTTCTCTTCGTTATTTATAAATGAAAATGATTTAATTTAATCAATAATTGTCCTTCTATAAGAGGATTTGTTCTGGAATAATTTTTAGTTTGCTATTAGGGGTTATACATTTTTTTAGATCCTATTGCAAGAATTTTTTTCTAATAATTGCTTATAGCAATTAAAAACGTTGTAGGGGGAAATAAATTCCATTAAAGTATCATTCTTCAAAGCGATAAAAAACGATTCTCTCAAAAAAAGCATTTTCTATAGCTTGTAGCGCATATTTATTGATTTTTTATATTTTTATAATATTATTTAATTTTAAAACTATGGTTTTGTGGTCATTTGAAACTTAAATAAAAATTTTATAAATATGTATTTACATAAATTGGCTCGATATCAAATTTAAAACAGTCCAAGATTAAAATTTATGAATAATAATATGAAAAATTAGTTATTTTTAGCACACAATATAATTTCAGGTAAGAAGAATTTTAAAATAGAAAACCCAAAGATAATAATCATTTAAAAATTGTACAATTAAGAAATTTTAAGCGAAAAATAAGCAATGTTTATTTTGCTTACTTATTTGTATTTGCAATTGTTAATCGGCAATAGAGTACTATAGAAGTAAAATATATGATCAAAATGGACTATACAAGGTTTTTTGAATTTAATTGAACTAGAGAAAATTTAAAAGAACAAAATTGAAGTCCCTTTTGATGTTTCAATAAAATTGATTAGAACGTTACGTGTGAAGTTATGGATGAAAATTGCCGACAAACAAACACAATATCGTACTCATTGGTACACGTGTGAGTGGATCGCACTGGTGTCCTCGCAATTAATTGTCAGCTTCCTCGAAGGCATTGATCATGTGCGAGCATTGGCACGATAAATGGCCCAGGAATGCCACGTCTCGGTCGGGGATCTCGATAAATGAATATCGATTTTATCGATAGTAAGCACAACAAGACTACTCACAATAAATGCCTCACTCAAAAAACTCTTGAGTTATTCTGCTCTTTTTGATAAAAAAAAAAAAAAAACTTTGCACTACGAAAAATGTTTCATTTAAAGAAAACATTCTGTTGAATACATTTGATTTGGTTTAACAAATTTTATGGTTGAAATATTAGCAACTTCATGTGAATTATTTACGCTTTAATCAGATAGAACAAAGTATTTAAATTTGATACTAACTTTTTAAATAATCAAACATTTATTATGCCCTAAAGCAAAGAAATATTACATATTTTAGTTAAGGAAGAATTTGCTTAATTTAAATAAATTTTGTATGGATCAAATACAGTTGTTTTTGAATCAAACAAAAGAGAGAGGAAGAGAGGGAAGATAAAGAAAGGAAAGGAAAGTACGGGAAAATTGAGAAAGGGAGGAGAAGTACGGTAAGAGAGGGAAACAACGAGAAGCAAGGAAAGTAGGAAAAGGGATAGAAATTGAGGAAACGAAGTGGAAGTACGGAAAGGGAGAATAACTAGGGAAAGGGAAGAGAAATACAAGAAGGGAGGAAAAATAAGGGAAGGGAGACAAAGTAGGGGAAGAGAGGGTAATAATGGAAAGGGAACTAAAGTAGAAAAAGAGAGATAAATTTTGGGATGAAAGAAAAGTAAAATTTTTGGAAAAGGTAGAAAGAAGAAGTAGGAGTAACAAAGCGGGGTGTACTGCAATGAAGGAAAAATTAGAGGAATGGAGGTGCATTACGAAACGAGAAAATCGAAATGTTGGGAAGGAAGGAAGGGATAGTAGGAGAAGGGCGGGATAGCAAGACAAGGAAGGAGAATTGAGAAGAGGGAAAGGAAGGCAGGGAAAGGATAAATTGGGAGAGGCATTAGGAAAAAGTAGGGAAAGTACAAAGAGGAGAAAAAATTAGAAGAAAGGAGGGAAAGTACAAGAAGAGAACAAAACTACGAGAAGACTACAGAAGAGCGGAGAGTAACTGAAATTAGAGGAATACAGAAAAGGTATGAAAAAAGAAAAAAGTGATGGAAAGCAAGAGAAAGTAGGAGGGTAGGAAAATATAGCAAGGAAGGAAAACTGAGGGAAATTAGAAGAAGCAGAAGAAGAGAAGGAAAGTAGGGATAACGAGGTGCAAAGGGAAATTTAAAACAAGTAAGTGAAGGGTGGAAAAGTGGGATAATGTGATGAATAGAGGAGAAGAAGGGAGAAGGTAAGGGAAGGGAATAATATCAAGGGGAAGAAAGAAAAGAAAAGTAGAAAAAGTTGCGGAAAGTAGTTGAAGGGAGAGAGTGGGAGGAAATAGGTGCAGAAGGAGAATTAAAGAAAGGAAGGGGAACTACAAAAAGGGAGATTAAGTACGAGGGTTTAGGGAAATAGGGTACAGGAAGGGAAAGGAAGGATAGTAGAAGGAGAAGGGAATTTAGCAGAAGGAAGGATTAGTAAGGGAAGGAAGGCAAAGTGTGTTTCGAGAAAAGAAGGCAATTATGAGAAGGGATAGAAAGTTGAAAAAAAATGATGAAAAAAGAGCAAAAATATCAAAGAGAGGGGAAATAGGAAAAGAGGGCTGAAGTATGTTAAGGAAGTGAATTTCGGAGAATGAAGGAAAATTACATATAAAGAGGGAAACTATAATAAGGGAAAAGAAGTATGGGGACGACTTCTAAAATTGGAATGGGGTGGGAAGTAAAAGAGGAGACGGAAATAAGGGAAAATAAAGAATAGGAAGGAAAGAAGAACAGGGAGGGAAATTGAGGGATGCGAGGGAAGGAAGAGAAATAATGACAGGAGAGGAGAGGTATGGGAGGAAATGGCAATTATGAAGAGAGAGAAATTACAGGAAGAAAGGAGAACAAAGATAAATTAGAACAAGGGAGGGGAAGTTAGAAAGGGTTACAAAATAAGGAAAAGTGAAAGCGAGAACAGGTAGTATGGAAAGAAAGAGGAAGTAGGTGAAGAGAGGAAAATTATAGGAATGGAAGGGAAGTACTGTAAAAGAGAACAAGTATGAGAAGAGAGTGAATTTGGGAAAGGGAGGTAAAAAAAAGAAAATTAAATAAAGAAAAGAAAATTAAGAAATGGGAGTGGAAGTAAAGGAAGAGAGGGGAATAATGGAAAGAGCACAGAAGTGAAAGAGGGGAGGCCAATTATGGGGGGAGAGATAAAGTAGTAGAAGGGAGAATTATTATAAGAAAAAATAGAATAGAGACAAATTAGAAGAAGGAACCGGAAGTTAGAAAGGGTTAGGAAGTAAGGAAAAGTAAAAGAAAGAAAGAGGGGTACGGAAAAAAGAGGAAGTAGGTGAAGAGAGGAAAATCATAGGAAGGGAAGGGAAATACTGCAAAAGAGAAAAAGTAGGATAAGAGAGATAAAGTAGGAAAAGAGAGTGAATTTGGGAAAGGAAGTTAAAAAAAAAGAACTAGAAAGAGGGAGCAAAATTAGGAAATGGGAGAAAGAGGGAAATTAGTAGAAGGGAAAAATATTAGAAGAAAAGAGGGGAAGAGAGGGAAATTATAAAATGTAGAAGAAGAAATGGGAAGACTGGGTAGCAAAGGGAACTAGGCGAAGTTGTAGAAAGTAGGTGTAGGGAGAGGAAGGGAGATCAAGTAGAAGGAAGGAGGGGAAGTTTAAAGGGTTAAGGAATGAGGGAAATTAAAAGAAGGAAGTTGAAGTACGGAAACTAAGGGAAAGTAGGTAAAGAAGGCGATATTAAAGGAAAGGAGGGAAAGTACTGTAAGAGAGAAAAAATAGAAGAAGAGAGGGAAAGTATCAAAAGAAAGTGAATTTGGGAAAGGGAGATAAAAAAAGTAGAAGAAGGGAGGGAAATTAAGGGAAGGAAGGAAAGGGATGGAAATAGTGGAGAATGAGAGGAAGTACAGGAGGAGAAGCCAATTATGGAAAGGGAGGGAAAGTATTAGAAGGGTGAGAACTTAGAGGAAGGGAGGGGAAGTGAGACAAATTATCAGAAGCAGGAGAAGAAATGGAAAGAAAGTGTAGCAAAAGAGAAGTAGGGGAACTTAGTGGAAGTAGGCGTAGGGAGGGGAAGTGATATAAAGCAGAAAAAAGAGGGGAAGTTAGGAAGGGTTAGAAACTGAGGTTAATTAGAAGAAGGGAGGGAGTGAAGGGAGTGAGGGTGGGGGAAGTATTAGGAGAAATAGGAGGATAATTTGTTTAGTACATACCGAGCAAGTTGCCATCGGATTTTTGCAACATAAGGACAGTGACTGCACTTGAAAAGTTCACTGGGGTTGCCATGCACTCTCTTTCGGTGAGCTTTCAGTTCTGATTCAGAACGTAGAACAGTTGCACAGCCAGGTAATCCACATTTAAATTGTTTGCCTTCATGACGCATCATATGCTGTCGAAGTGAATGCCTGTAACAAAAAAAATGAATAAATTATAAATTATTGTCTCTCGAGTTCTGATTTAATAATTATTTCGATTTTAAATAAAAAGTTGGGAAGTAAGGGTATAAGGAACGAGGGAATTTCAGAAGTCACAAATCTTCCAATTTGAAAAAAAAAAAAAAAAAAATTTTTACTGATTCAAATAATTCAGATTCTAAGACTGACTAATCAGTGGAAACTAACTTTTAGAGTCAGACACTTCGTCTCACTGCTGGAATCAATCATTAGACATGATACAATCTCTTGTTTTCACTGGTTAAATCAGCCATTTGAAACTATCCTATCTGGGATTTGCTATGATAAAATAATTAGTTTTTATGTTCTAATCAGGAACTTTCCCTAATTACATAATTAATTTTGAAATCTAACCAGTAACTTTCACTGATTGATTTAGACATTTTAAATTAACTAAGCTTCAATTTAAAGTAATTAAATAATTAATCTTAACTCGGCTCATTCCTAATCTCAATTCATTAAATCAGTCATTTTGAATAATCTAATCCGTGACTTTTAATGTGTGAATCAGTCATTTATTGTCAATTTTAATCATTTGGTAATTTACTCAATCACCTGTCAAAACGACTGATAAAATCAGTTGTTTTAAATGATCCAAACTGTAACTTTCATTGATTCAATCAGTCATTTTTATTGTAACTTTTATTAATCAAAACAGTAACTTTCAATGGTCTGACCAGTAGCCTTCACTTATTAAAACAGTAACTTGAAAAGATCTAATCCATAAATTCCAATGTGTTTTGGTTTCAAAAGACCTGCAACAAAAAAAAAACCTCTCTTGCTGAAAAGGAGCCTAAAATGATAAATCTTTTTTAAAGGAACACAAAGTATGGATTTAAATCGTTTCAAAATCACCTTTTTCTCACTTCTGCCTTGAATCACTTCAAAAAGTTTACATTTTGAAGAATTTCAAAAATTTTATGGTATTTTTAAAGATTTCTAGAAATACTCAATAGAATAAAAAGATTGTAAGGTATATCAAAAGATTTCGAAGAATTCAAAATAGTTTAGTGAAAAATAGTTTTTTGAGACGCCAAGGACTTTTAAGAAAAATTTTGATAAATTAAAAGATTTTAAGGGTTTCAAGTTTTTATAGTGTTTTAAAAAATTCGAAGAATTCTATAGAGATTTCAAGGAATCTAAAAAGATTTCAAACAACTGGAAGTATTCAGGGGTATTTTAAAACTGCAAGATTTTTCAATCGATTTCAAATTAAAAGAATTTTGAAGGATTTCAAATTTTTTTTGGTATTTTTAAGATTCCGAGGAATTTTAAAGATATTTTAAAAAGATTTTAATGATTTCCAGGGGGATTAAAATATTTTAAAGAATTTAGAATATTTGAGAGTGTTTTAAAAGTCTAAGCTTTTAACAGACTTTATTGTGTTTTTAAAGATTTCGAGGAATTTTATAAATATTTCAAGGGACATTAAAAGATTTGATTTTTTTTTTAATTATTTGAGGATGTTTTAAAAGTCCAATATTTTTCTATCGATTACAAATTAAAAGCATTTTGAAGGATTTTAAAGATTTTTTGATATTTTACAAATCAAAAGATTTCAAAGAATTTGAACTATATGAGTGTGTTTTTTGAAACTCAGGCATTATTCAATCGATTTCAATGAACTAAAGGGATTTTAAACAATTTAAAATTTTTTATAGTGTTTTAAAAAAATTCGAGGGAATTTTAAAGAGATTTAAAGAAATATAAAAAGATTTCAAACAACTGGAAGTTTTTAGGGATATTTTAAAACTGCAAGATTTTTCAATCGATTTTAAATTAAAAGAATTTGGAAGGATTTTAAAGATTTTTTGGTATTTTTTAAGATTCCGAGGAATTTTAAAGATATTTAAAAAAAATTTAAATATTTCAAGGGGGATTAAAAGATTTTAAAGCATTTAGAATATTTGAGAGTTTTTTAAAAGTCTAAGCTTTTCTTCAAAGATTTTATTGTGTTTTTAAAGATTTCGAGGAATTATAAAAATATTTCAAGGGACAGTAAAAGATTTTAATAAATTTGAATTATTTGAGGGTGCTCTAAAAGTCCAATATTTTTCAGTCGATTTAAAAGAAAGGAATTTTGAAGTATTTCAAAGGTTTTATGCGATTTTATGTTATTTTTAAAGATTCCGGTGAATCTTAAAGAGAATAAAAATATTTTAAGGTATATTAAAATATTTCAAAGAATGAAAAATAGTTAAGGTTATTTTAAGACTCCAAGGATTTATCAATAGATTTCAATAAATTGAAAGGTTTTTAGGGATTTCAAAGATTTTCTGGTATTTCTTAAGATTCTAAAGAATTTTAATGAGATTTTAAAGTTTTCAATGAATATAAGATTTTAAAGAATTTGAAATATTTGAGGGTGTTTTAAAACTCTAGCATTATTCAATCGATTTCAATGAATTAAAGGGTTTTTAAACGATTTCGAAGTTTTCATAGTGTTTTAAAAAAGTTCGAGGGAATTTTAAAGAGATTTCAAGTAATCTAAAAAGATTCCAAACAACTGGAAGTAGTCAGGGGTATTTTAAAACTGCAAGATTTTTCAATCGATTTCAAATTAAAACTATTTTGAAGGATTTCAAAGCTTTTTTTGGTATTTTTTAAGATTCCGAGGAATTTTATAAATATTTAAAAAAGATTTTAATGATGTCAAGGTTGATTTAAAGATTCTCAAGAATTTAGAATATTTGAGAGTGTTTTAAAAGTCTAAGCTTTTCAAAGATTTTATTGTATTTTTAAAGATTTCGAGGAATTATAAAAATATTTCAAGGGACATTAAAAGATTTCAAAGAATTTAAATTATTTGAGGGTATTCTAAAAGTCCAATATTTTTCATTCGATGATAAAAATAAGGTATTTTGAAGGATTTCAAAGATATTATGCGATTTTATGTTATTTTTAAAGATTCCGGTGAATCTTAAAGAGAATAAAAATATTTTAAGGTATATTAAAATATTTCAAAGAGATCATGAGAGTTCAATTAATTTAAAATATTTGAGGGTGATTTAAGAGTCCAATATTTTTTAATTGCTTTCAATATTTTGGAAATATTTTGAAGGATTTCAAGAATGTCATGGTATTCTTAAAGATTCCAAGGAATTTAAAGAGATTTAAAAGATGTAAAGGAATATCAAAGGATTTTAAAGAATTCGAAATATTTAAGGATATTATAAAACTCAAACATTATTTAATTCATTTCAATAATTTAAACATATTTTAAAGGATTTCAAAGATTTCATGGCATATCAAAAGATTTCAAAGAATTTGAAATATTTAAGAATATTTTAAAACCCCAAGATTTTGCATATTTTAGTTTATAATTCGAAATAAATAATATTGTACTGAGAAAAATTTAATAAAAAAAAAAGATTAGAGACATTAGTCATTCTTGAAAGGAAGATAGTACACCTGAAATGTGCCAATTTTTAAGGTAATATTGCTCGGTACTATTTGAAAATATATAATATGCAGTTAATTAATATTATTTTTTTAAAGAAGTTAGGTATTACTATTATTTAAATTAATCTGTTTTTAAAAGAATAAAAAAAAATATTGATAAAATTTATCTGTATGACTATTCATAGTGTTTGTTGATTTCGAATAAGACCGCGCTCTTTTGCGCATGCGCAGTTAAAAACATCATCACTTGTTATGGCCATCTATCGGATATCAACGAACTAAATAAGAGCCCTCAAAAAGAGTTCCTTTAAAGCCTAAGTTCGAAAGGATGCTAAATTTTATTTAAGGCACAACATTACCAAACCTTCAGTATTTTTCTGTGTGTTTAAGTTACTAAGAGGTGATAGAAAGAGTCAAGAGAGCCCTAAAGTTGACGCTATGGGAAGAAGAAAGGAGTTTTTTTAGAGATATAAAGATCGGAGAAGGTGGAAATATGGAACATCATAAACTGAAAAATAATAGAGAAAATCAGCTACTAAAGAGATTTATGATGATAAGGTAATCAAGATACAATAAATGGTGTAAGGAAATAAAAAGGGATTGCCAAAGTATCTAAAAGGGTAAGAGGAAAAGAGGTGGAAAAGAATATATGGATAGAGGCATAAAAATCAAAGAAAAGAATCAATATATATTGGGAGAAGGATCGAAAATACAGAGCACTTAATTGGATAGATGAGAAGTGAAATGTATCAGATGGTCATGTGAGAGGAAAGGAGGAGAGGAAGCACGAAAATGTTAGGAAAATTTTAAGCGAGGAGAGACTGGAAGAAGAATGAAGGAAGAAGGTAGAAAAAGTTAGAGGAGTTACAGAAGATGTGGGAGTATAGATAAGAGAGAACGGAAAGCATAAGTGAAAAGGAAAGGAGAAGAAAAAGGAAACGGAAAAAAATAAGAGAATAATTCAGGTTAGTGATTAAAATAATCAAGTCATAAGCGATGTGAAGAGAATGTAATAAAGATGTAAATGAACGAAGGATGTTTAAGCTCTAAGGGAACACCTAATAAATAAAAAAGAAGAAATAGTGGAAATAGAGGAAATAGGAAGAAAAAATGTTCGAATTGTATCGCATATAATATTCAAAATGGTCAATTCTTCATTGATTTTTGCGGATTCTGTAAATAGGTAGAGAAGACGTGGGATATATCAAATGGTCGTATAAGAAGAAAGGGGGAAAGAAAGCACAAAGATGTTAAGAAAATTTTAAGGGTGGAGGCATTAAGAGAAGAATGGATTAAGAAGGTACAAAAAGCTAGATGAGTTAGAGAAGGTGATGGCGCATGGATGACAGAGAATGGAAAGCATAAGTGGAAAGAAAAGGAGAAGAAATAGGAATCGGAAGTAAACAAGAGAATAATTCAGATTAGTTATTACGATTAATTAGGTAATAAACGATGTGGAGACGACTTCAAAAAGATGTAAGGAAACAAAGGTTTTGTAAACCCTAAAAGGGGCAATTTATAACTAATGAAGAAGAAATAGTGAAGATACAGGAAATAGACAGAAGAAGTGTTGGAATTGGCATCTAATATTCAAAGTGGTAAATTCTCTATTGGATTCTGCAGAGTATGTAAATGGGTAAAGGAGACGCGGGATATATCAGATGTTCGTGTGACAAGAAAGGAGGAGAGGAAGTACAAAGATGTTAGGAAAATTGTAAGGGACAAGGGACTAAGAGAAGAATAGATGAAGTAGGTAGAAAAAGCTAGAGGAGTGAGAGAATAATGAGGGAGTATATATGATTGAGGATGGAAAGCACGAGTAGGAAGGAGAATAAGAAAGAAAAGGAAACAGCAGTAAATTAGAGAATAATTTAGATTAGTTATTAAGATTAATTAGATAATAAGCAATGTGGAGAGGATTTAATAATGATGTAAGAAAACAAAGGTTTTGTAAACCCTAAAGGCGAAACACTATAAATAAAGAAAAAGAAATAGTGGAGATACAGGAGATAGGAAGAAGAAATGTTGGAATTGTATTGCATCTACTATTCAAAGTAGTAAATTCTCTATTGGTTTCTGCAGAGTATATAAGTGGGTAAAGGAGACGTGGGATGTATCAGGTGGTCGTATGACAAGAAAGGAGAAGAGGAAGTTTAAGGGAGAAGGGAGTAGGAGAAGAATGGATGAAGATGGTAGAAAAAGCTAATGAGGAAGAGCAAAATGAGGGAGTATATATGATTAAGAATGGAAAGCACGAGTGGGAAGGAAAATGAGAAAGAAAATGAAACAGCAGTAAATTAGAGAATAATTTAGATTAGTTTTTGCGATAATTAGGTAATAAGCGATGTGGAGAGGATTCATTAATGTTGTAAAGGAACAAAGGTTATGTAAGATCTAAGGGGACACATTTAAAAGAAAGTAGAAACAGTGGAGGTTAGGAAATAGGAAGAAGAAATGTTCGAACTACATCGCATCAAACATTCAAACTTGTCAATTCTCCATTGGTTTCTGTAGAGTATGTAAATGATTAGCGGAAACGTGGGATGTATCAGATGGTCGTTTGAAACGAAAAGATCAGAGGAAGAACACAAATGTTAAGATCATTTTAAGGGAGGAGTGACTGGAAAAACAATGAATGAAGAAGTTAGAAAAAGCTAGAGGAGTTAAAGAACATTAGAGATTATGGATGAAAGAGAATGGAAATCATAAGTGGAAAGGAAAGGAGGAGAAAAAGGAAACGGAAGTAAATCAGAGAATAAATCATATTAGTTATTACAATAATTAGGTAATAAGCGATATGGCAAAGATGTGATAAAGATGTAAAGGCAAGAAGTTTGTATAAGCGCTAAGAGACAGCTTATAAATAAAGAAGAAATAGTGGAGGCAGAGGAAATAGGAAGAAGAAATGTTCGAATTGTATCGCATCTAATATTCAAAATGGTCAATTCTCCATTGGTTTCTGCAGGATATACAAGAAGAAACAAGAGAAAAAAAATGCCCGTTGAAAGGTATCCAGCCTCCTAAATCCGTTTCCAGTTTGTGCATTACGATCTGCGATCCGGAGCCTTTTCTGCGCGAGAAGCTGCTGGCAAGATCGATGACTTTGAATTGTTCTCCCGGTGGCATTGGGCCGGAATTCTTCGGGATCGCGATAGGCAGCACAGCAAGAGAGTGAGAGAGTGAGAAAGTTGCAGGTATGTACCAGAAGAGATCAGAGAGAGAAAGGAGAGAGGAAGGAGTGATAGAGACGAGGGGAAAGAGAGAGAGAGTAAAGAGTGAAAGAGAGGAGGGAAGAGAGAGAGAGAGGAGAGAGAGAGGAGAGAAGAGGGATGGTGGCAGGAGGGAACGTGAGAGATCTGGGCCGTCCTCGAGGAAGCTGGCCCGCAATTGGTCGCGCAAGTGTATCGCAAAGTTTCACATTGTCAGGATACCCGCCCTCGCACGAGCACGATATTTACTTTTAATGCCTGCTTGTAAGGTAGCTCGGTTAGTACCTATAATTCCCAGCAAAAGCCACTGGTCGCGCTCTTATCTGAGGACTTTAAATCTTTCAAATTCCCAAAGAGCATGAAGAGTAGGGAAAGAAAATGAAAGGTAACATGTCATAAGGGCCTAGCTCACAAATATTTAAAACTGAGATTTTTGGCCCAGATAAAAAAAAAATCGAATACACATCCTGACGCAAAGCTTTTTTATAATCCCACTTTTAAATCACTTTTTCGTTGGCATGTCATCTCTGAATTTGCGCATAGGCGCAAAGTTTTTTTTATCACGTCCAACGTGCGCCTCGATAACAAAAAAAATTCTCGAAATTCCGGAAACTTAATAATATTTTTTAAATTTAAGAAATTTTTAATTGGATTACAATCAAAATTAAAATCTTATTTAACGTCCCATAATAAAGCTGATATGTAGAATTCTTGAAAATAAAACCAAGAATCCAACAAACAAATGTAGACAACCACCATCAAATGTTCCTATTGCAATTTGAAAAATGATAAAAATTTGTCTAAAAAGAAAAGAAAACAATTCTGTTCTTTGTACAAAAATAAAAAAAGAGGGGACAAAATGAGAAAGGCAAATAACGAAATCCCCTTCCTTCTTTTTTTCATTTCTTTCGTCTATTTTATTTGTATTATTATTATATCAAATAAAAAACATTTACAAAAAGTATTCACCAACGTTGCGGCACTCATATAGCACCCTCAGGAAGGCAAGGAAAATGTGAGCAGGTAGAAACAGCATCGTCGTTTCGTTGCTGTTCCGATCTGCCAAAATCTCTCTTGTCTCGATAGGAGTGCTGTATAAGTGTCAAAATGTTGGTGATTATTTTTTTCAAATGTTTTTTTTAATTTCAGGTATCGGGAGAGAGCATCGTCGTTTCATTACTGTTCCTATCTTCCCACATTTTTCTTGCCTTGATAAGGATGCGCTATGAGTGCCGAAACATTAGTGATTATTCTTTACAACTGTTGTTGCTGTTCATGGCTGCTCCAATTTGTCTTGCCTTGAAAAGGGTGCTGTTTCAGACCAGAAATGTAGGTGATTATTTTTTAGAAATGTTTTTTAATTGACCTTTAGTTATCAAGAAGAGAGCATCGTCGTTTCGTTGCTGTTCCCAGCTGCTCAAATTTTTCTTATCGTGATAAAGGTGATGTATCAGTGCCGAAACGTTGGTCATTATTTTTTGCAAGTGTTTTTAATTAATTTTCAGGTATCAAGAAGAGAGCATCGTCGTTTCGTTGCTGTTCCCAGCTGCTCAAATTTTTCTTGTCGTAATAAGGATGCTGTAGCAGTGCCGAAACGTTGGTGACTATTTTTTATAAATGTTTTTTAATTGATCCTCAGGTATCAAGAGGAGAGCATCGTCGTTTCGTTGCTGTTCTCAACAGCTCAAATTTTTCTTATTGGGATAAAGGTGCTGTATGAGTATCGAAACGTTGGTTATTATTTTTGCAAATGTCATAAAAAAGAATTTTTTCTTTTCTTTTTTAGGAAAAGTTGTGCCTTTTTTCAAATTACAATTAGAACATTTTATAGTCGTTGTCTAGATTTTTTCGTTCGATTTTAGGTTTCATTTTCAGGAATTCTGCACATAATTATTATTTCTTAAATAATTTTTTTTTGTCCTTTCAACAACTGAATAGCTCTAAAGCAAATTTTCTACCTTTATTTTCTTAAAAATTGATTTCCTTATGAGGTTTAGAAGTTGAGCAAACGTGCTCCTTGAGCATAAAGACTTTTTTCACTAAATTTTTCATTTTTAAATGAAAAGTTTCAGTGTAATATTTCGTCCAATAAAAAAAATCCTTAGAAATTTTTCAAAATTTTCCGAAAAACTAAAGGAAAAAGTTTATCTTGATTTATTTCAAAATTATTTCTTTTTATTAAAAAACAGTTGGAGAATATTTTTCACGCAGAGTCCTTAAAATAATTGCACAATTTTTAAAATGATTGAATTGAAGAAAATAAACCCAATGTTAATTGCTGCGAATTTCAAAGATAAAATCTAAGCGATAAAGGAAACAATTTTAACAACAATAAAAGCTATAAGATTAAAAAAAATTGTTTAATTACAATCTAAAATTAAATGTAGAACACAAAAATTCATATATTTTTCGCGAAATAAACTATTTCCATCTAAGTAATTTTTTTGAAGAATGTTTAGATTTTTCCTTTTAATTTGGCAGTGATTATAAAAAACATTCTTAAATAAAAAACGTAGATTATTATGAAATAAATGGTTTTTGTTTTATTAATTCTTTGCATTTGAAAATCCTATTTTAAATTAATCAATAAAAGGGTGAGACAAGCAAAAAACGTTAAAAATTTTTTTTTAATCAATGGTAGTTTTTGATTTTACAAACTACTGGATTTAATTGTAATTTAAATCAGCAATTTCCACCCTTAAAACCCCTGATTGGTTAGGGTTTGATGGCTATTTCAAAGTTTATCAAAACTCCTTTTTTTAAATTCAAATAAAAATTTTTTTTGAGTCCCTACAACTAAATGCAATAAATTACAACACAAATCACAAAATTCTTATATTTTCCCGAGATTTTTTATATTAAGGAACTTAATTGTAGTTTTAATATTTAACAAGAAAGTACAAAACTGTTTTATGTATCAATCTCTAAAAAATGAATAAATTTTTCCTTTAAGCTTTAAAATTAAAATTTATTTTATTTTTTTAAGATTACTGCATCTTAATTTATTGTATACGAGTCAAAGATTTTTTTAATAACAATAACTTGCATATTTTAACGTAAAGTTATTTTCTGACAATGTTTTAAATATTTTGTCACCCTAGGTCAAAAAAGAACATCTTTTTTAATACAAAAATGGTTCAACTCTTGTATATTTGTTTACAAAATATTCAAACTTCAATAGAATATAAGATTATATAAAGATATTACCATACACAAAAAATACAAAATTCATCCAAATAATAAACAATTACTAATTTCTTGTAATTTCTGTTGTATCGATATAAAAAATAAAAAATGGTAAATTTTGGATAACAAACTAAAAATACCTAATAGGAGTTTTAAAGGACTAAAATCGAGATTTATATAGTTTTTATAAAATCGACTAGTAAGTAAAATAAAAAATTTTCCATGATTTTGAATAATATAATAAATTGTTCATTTTACTTTTTTCAAATTTTTTGAATTTTGCTCAAAAAGGCTTGTTTCAAAATAAAAAAATTAATACAAAAACTTTATTTTGTGGCGATTCTGTAACTTTTTTTTATAAAAGACTTTTAATACAACCAATAATTTTTAAGTAATTTAAGAAAAACAGAATTTTTTGGGTTTTCGGGGCAATTTTGGAAAAATTTATCACAGCATTTTTTCTGTCGGAACTTTATATTTTTAGGGTCTGTAAATTTCTGAAATTAGAAATTTCACGATAGACTTTACTCAAATGTCTCTTTAAGAATGTTGATAGGTGACATTTCTAATATTAGATATATCACTTTCATCAGATATAACTCCACTTTCTCCTACTTAGATAAATATTTTTCAGACAGAGACCAATTCTCGAAAATTTATAGTTTCCCAAAAGTGATTTATGTTCATTATTTACGACGATTTTTCTAAGAAGTTTGTTCACTATCGGAGGATAAGAAATAACTAAAAGAATAATTACAGACTTGGAATGATTTAGGTGAGTGTAAATTAGAAGCATTCAAATATAATTTTCTCAAAAATGAATTTACCTTAAAAATGGAAATTTTTAGATAGACTCTGAAAGGAGACGTTTTTAACGATAAAGTAGTGAATAATGGAAGTTTTTAATTAATAAAAAAATATTAATCCTGATAAGTGTTTGCGTTTTTCAACAGCTCAATTAAAATGTTAAACACTTGTGTGGAATCGACTAGTCTCCAAAGTCGGTTTCTTTAAGAGGTACATAAATATTTAATAATGAGTATTTTCTGTCACAAGCAGGTAATCGAAACAATAATTTAAGTGGATTCGAAGTTTCTTTGACGTTACACAACAAAAGGTTAATTTACTAGATAGACTTTGACGAGAAAAGGAGAAAGAGATGAGCTGGATTCCAAGCCAGACTCACACAAACCAGACCTTCGCATCATCGATTTTTTTTTAATTTTTGGCTACTTACTTGTTTAGTAGAAAAAAAGATAAAGCCAAGGTTTTATTTTTTTACATTATTTTGAAAGTTATTGCAATTTTTCTTTTTTGTAAACTTTTTGACTCTCTTAAACACGAACTGCAATAGTTCTATTTTTAAGTAAAAAATTTGAGGGTCAAATTCATTCCAATTCTTTTTGAAACTCGATTCCAAAAAAAATATTATGCATCAAATTATATATCAAAATATTCTTTAGGAAAAAAATAATATAACCCATGTGCTCGAATTTTTTTTCACTATGTAATCTAATATTTGGGAGGAATGAAAAATGTCGAAAAATATAAATCCCAAGAATGGAAAATTCCCAAAAAAGAAAATATTTAAAATAGAAATTTTCGAGAATTTTAAAAATCCCGTAAATAGAAAATATCCAGAAAAAAGTGCCGAAAAAATAAATTAGCTGACACTAAAATTGCCAACAGAGGGAAACTCCTGAACTATAATCGTGTTTTTAAAAGAATCTGCAAAATCAAAAAAGTAAAGGATAAATAAAATTAGAGCCTTAAAATTTGGATTCACCGGGAAGTAAGGGGAGAAACGAGATGTAAAAAAAAATGTGTGGAGGAGGAGTAGGGGACGAATAGTAAGCGAGAGGGGGGTGTAGAAGTTGGGAGAGGGATGTAGGAAAAGTAAGGAGAGGGAAAGCAAGGGAAGTAATTTGAGATAATGTGATGGTAAGAGAAGTGGGAGAAGTAGGGGTAGAAAGTTAGGAACATTGAGGGGTAAAAAATCAGGGGAATTGCAAGCTGGGGAATTGAGGGGACAGGTAGTAAAAAAAATGTGAGTAGAAGAGAGGAATTAGCGAAATGTAAGCAAGCTGTGGGATAGTCGGGAAATACGGGATATGAGGGAAATTAGGGGAAAGAAAGTTAGTTGTAGAGAGAGGAGATGTAGCTTAAATAGAAACCCTCATAGCTTCGGTCTGTTATCATGTACAGGAAATACAAGCTAAAAAAAAGTAGGGGCATGGAAAATATGGTAATGAGGGCAAACATATAAAGCGAGGGGAGGGGATTCGGAGCAGTGTGTAGAGGAAAAGTGAGAGAAGCTAGAAGAGGGAAAGTAAGAAGAGTAAGGTGTGGGAAAGTAAAGTGTGGAAAAGTTAGGGCTGTGATGGTTAAGAAAGCAGGGCAGTTGATGGTTAAGG
>JAAAKG020146855.1:20527-32494 GCA_010014905.2 Druon quercuslanigerum
AATTAAAGGAACCGGTCTTAGATAAGTAATTAAAGGAAGGTCAGTGAGCTGTGGAGAAGTAGGAGTGGAAGCGAGGTAAGAGAAAATAGGAAGAGGGAAGTTAGGGCTGGGGAGAGGAAGTGACGTGAGGAGAAGTAGCCTGTAAAGGAACTCTTATAATTTCGGTCAGGTGTCACGTAGGGAAAATGGCATGTGGAAAAGAACGAGAAGGATATTAGGCGAAAGAAAGTTATTTGCGGAGAGAGGAAGCGATAAGAGAGGAAGTAGCCTAAATAGAAACGCTGATAGCTTCGGTCTGATATCATGCAGAAGAAATACAAGCTAAAAAAGTGGAGATATGGAAAATAGGGTAATGGGGGGAAGCATATGAAACGATGGGAGGGGATTACGTGCAGTGTGTAGAGGTAAAGTGAGGGACGATAGGAGAGGGAAAGTAAGAAGAGTAAGGTGTGGGAAAGTAAGTTGTGAGACAGTAAAGTGTGGAAAAGTTAGGGCAGTGATGGTTAAGGAAGCAGGGCAGTTGATGGTTGAGGAATTAAAGGAACCGGTCTTAGATAAGTAATTAAAGGAAGGTCAGTGAGCTGTGGAGAAGTAGGAGTGGAAGCGAGGTGAGAGAAAATAGGAAGAGGGAAGTTAGGGCTGGGGAGAGGAAGTGACGTGAGGAGAAGTAGTCAGTAAATAAACACTTATAATTTCCGTCAGGTGTCACGTAGGGAAAATATCATGTGGAAAAGAACGACAAGTAAACTAGAAAAAGGAAGGAGCAAAAGTGGTAGTAATTGGATAGGAATAAAGGGGGCTAAAATATGGATAGTGTTAAGTAACAAATTACGGGAAATAAAGGTTGGCTATAGAAGAAACAGATTAGAGGAAATCGATGGTGAGTAGAGGAGCACAATGAGGGTAAGAAAAGTGAGCTCTCAAGAAATAGAGATGCTTTGCACGTGAGGAGAATTCAGGTTAAGGATGAAGAGAGAACGTAACGAGAGGAGAAGCAGGCCGTGCAGAAATTCTTAAAGTTTCGGTCGTGTGTTATAGAGGGAAAATATGAGGTCGAAAAGAAGAGGTTATGAATTATGAAAAACAAAAGAAGCGAAGGAAAGGAATATAGAGGAAGTGTCAAAAAGGAAAGTTCGAGAGGTGAGAAATGGGTACTAGAGGAAGTGTTTAATGAAAAAATGATGGGTGAGGAGATGAGAGGAGCTATGGGATTTGATGGGAAGTGTAGAAGTGTAGTAAGGGGTGGAATAATGGAACTAGTAGTGAAAGTGAGGGAAGGGAAATTAGGATTAGTGAAGGCAGAAGTATGTGAAGTAAGGGAAAGCAAAGAGTACGAAAATATGAGAAGTGCTGAATGAGGACAGAGGACGTGAGAGAGAAGTTAGGGAAGGAAGAGAAGGCAATGTGAGTGCGATAAGAAGAATGGAAGTATGGAAGGGAAATAAGGCGAATGGGAAGTATATGAAGTGATAGACGAGGGGAGGGGATGTTAAGGAAGAGTAAGAAAAATGAGGAAGTAGGATTAGTAAAGGAAACTGAAGTATAAGAAGTTAGTTTAAGTAAGAAGTGATGAAGTACACGAAGTGATTGGGGAGCAGAGGGAACGTGAGGGAGGAGTTAGCGAAAGGAGAGAAGGCAGAGGAAGTAAGATGAGGAGAATAGATTAAGGGAAGGGAATGAAGGCAAAAGGGAAGAGTGGAGGGGGCAAGAGATGGAAGTATTTGAAGGAGGGTAAGTAGGTAAAGTAAGATAAGGAGAATTGTAGAAGGGGGTAACTAGGCAAAGAAGAGTGAGAAGAAGAGGGGAAGATTTAAACTACTTCCTCGACGTCCTAATCGACATGAAAACCGTGTTTTCTAGGCATTCCTTACTTTTTTCTCTAAAAGAAAGAGTGTCACTTAATTAGAGTAAGCAGACCGTGCAAAAATTCTTAAAGTTTCGGTCGGGTGTTATGGAGGGAAAATGTGAGGACGAAAAGTAGACGACGTCAAGTATGAAAAACAAAAGAAGTGAGGGAGAGGAATGTAGAGGAAGTGTCAAAAAATAAAGTTCGAGAAGTGAGAAATGGGTACTAGAGGAAGTTTTGGATGAAAAAATGATGGGTGAGGACATGAGGGGAGCTATATGATTTAATGGGAAGTGGAGAAGTAAGGAATGGGGTAATAGAAGTATTAGTAAAAGTAAGGGAACGGAAATTAGGATTAGTGAAGTATGAGAAGTGTTGAATGAGAACAGGGGACGTTAGAGAGATCAGAGAAGTACGATAAGGAGAATGAAAGTAGGGGAGGTCAATAAGGCGAAAGACAAGTATATGAACTGGTGGACGAGGGGAGGGTATGTTAAAGAAGAGTAAGAAAAAGGAGGTGATGGAAAGTAGAATTAGCAAAGGAAGCTGAAGTATGAGAAGTTAGTTTAAGTAAGAGGTGATGAAGTATAAAAAGTGATGGGGATGCAGAGTGGACGTGAGGGAGCAGTTAGCGAAAGGAGAGAAGGTAGAGAAAGTAAGATAAGAGAAATGGATTAAGGGAAAGGAAAGAAGGCAAAAGGGAAGGAGGTATTCGAAGGAGGGGAAGTAGTTAAAGATAAGGGAAATTGTAGAAGGGGGGAACTGTGCAAAGAAGGGTGAGTAGAGGAGGGGGAGATTTAAACTACTTCCTTATCGTCTTAATCGACTTCAGAACCGTGTTTTCTAAGCTTTCCCTAATTTCTTCCTCAGAAAGAAAGACTGTCACTTAATTAGAATAGGCCCAATTTTTCGTGAGTTAAATTCTGGCCAATCTAAATTTTCTCTACCAAAAAATAAGTCACCAAAGTTGAAAAAAAATCGATGATGTAAAATGTCTGGTTTATGAGAGTTCGGTGTGGAATCCACCATGGGGAAGATGAAGAGAGAAGCGAGATGAGAAGTTCCTTTTTTTGGAATGTCGCGGGCGTGACAAGAGGCCGTTAAAGACGGTCGATTGGGCAACTAGCCGGATGCGGTCAATCTCAATGATTTACCTCCGAAGCCGTCATCCAGTGAAATACGCGTGCTTAGCCGTTATTTTAAAGTCTAATATCTACGGTTCTTTATGATATTCGTCAATAACCGCGCATCATCAGAGGATCGGTGATTTCTGACATTTTCGAGAGAGAAACCCGTTCCTTCGGAGTACCGGGTCGTCAATTTCATGAGGCGGTTCCATTAACAAAACCTTCCATTAGGAAAAAAAAGGAAAAATTTACTCAGATTCATTCGGGTCAAAATCTGAGAAGTCTTTGTGCAAGATTCAAAGAAGTTTGATGAGATGGTACCTGAGGACAGACCGGGACTAATTCGCACATTTTGTTGGAGGTCTCACTTTTTCGGGGTGGACGCAAAAATTCAGTTTCAATATTTCTTGAATTTTCCCTGAGTATTTTTTCTTTTTTCTTGGCCATTGATCGGGAAATTACCGGAAATTTATTTTTTGACCAGGAATTTTTGACATTTAGAAAAAAATCCTTTCAACCTTGATTGTAACCGTTTTTTTTAATAGTTGGTTTAATTTGAATCTTTTTCAATTATGTCATGAAAGTTTAGAATGCGTAATTCGAAAAACTTGCAAAATTTTCCAATTTAGATTATTAATTATTGATTAAAAAAAAATTAAATTGCCCTTTAGGATTAAAAGAGTAAATAATTATTGATTGTAAAACACAATTTAAAGTCAGTTTACAATTTTAGAATACCCAGATTTTAGCGTTAAAAATTAAACTTTTTCAATTGAGAAGTCTTATTAGTTAAACAAATGCAAATTTTAATTTTTCGATTAGGAAAAAGAGCAGTTACTTAATATTTATAAATATCTGACTGCTCATTTAAAATCAGTAATTATAAATAAAATATTTAAAACTAAAAAAAAGAAATTTAAACGTTTACATTGTAATTGTTCTATTTGACTAAATTTAAATTGTAATTCAAATTGTTAAATTTCAATATATAAATAACAATTGAACACTTTTTATTCTGAGAAAAAAATCCCAGTAAATTAGAGATACTTTAAAGCTTTGAAAAAAAGTAATTAAAAATTTGAAATCAAATTTAGATTTTTTTTAGAATTTGGACAGGATTCAGAAGAATAAAAAATATTTCCTCGGAAAATTTAAAATGATTTTTTATTTTGATAAACTAATTTATAGTTGGAACTGGAATTTATCCAGAATGACAATAATTCTCGAAAAATTTTCGAAAATGAACGATATTCTGAATTGAAACATAAAATTTTTTCAACGAATTCCAATTTTGAGTTAAGGCACGGAATTTTTAAATTTTGACCAATTCTGACTTTAAACTGGTATTTATCTAAAAGAATTATAAATTTTCTTGCAAATCAGAATTTAAAAATTTAAATAAATTTCGAGCTGAAATATAAATTTTTTTAAGGAATAAATTTTAATTCTAACTTGAAATAGAATGTATTTGAAAAAAATTTTAAATTATGAATTGTAACAGGAAATTTTACATAAAAATTCTAATTCTTAGCTAAAATGGAGAATTTTCGGAAAGAATTGAGTTTCTGGATTTGAACAGGGAATTTAAAATTTTTAACCAATTCTACCTAAAATTAAAATTACTTAAACTAATAAAATCTTAAACATTTTATAATTTATTGGTTGATTCTTCAATTATAGAATTAAAATGATAACGAAGGTTTACATTTTCGCAACTTCGATTTTTTACGTGTAAATTCTTTATCATTTGAATTTTTTGAATACCTTTAACCGCGAAAAATGTGTGCGACTTTTTTTCTTTAAATAATTTTTCTCTTTTTAAATTTGTATATACAGAATTTTTTAAAAATGCAATAAAAATATTATAAATCAAATTAAAATTTGTCATTCTTAGCCCCGCCAAAGCATAATTACATTGGTTTGGAAAAGTGACCAAATGTGCCTTCTTTCTGATACAAAAAAAATCTAGGTGAATTTAAAGAAATTCAAAATAAATTTATAACACATTTAAACAATTCAAATAAAACTAAAAATGTTTTTAATACGTTGGAAAATATTTTAAAATTCTAAAAAATTGCACTGATTTCAATTAAATAACTTTCTTTTGATTCGATTTTGGTATCTTTAAAATTATTGAAATCTATTTAAAAATCTTGTAAAATACGCGAAAATATTGTATAGTTTTTAAAATGTCTTGAAATTTGTCAAAGCTCTTGAAAATTCCTTTAAATAATTCTGGTGATGGTTCTTAATTTTAAGATTTGTTATTAATTAAAAATCGATACTAAATTAATATAAATTAAATTTATTTTCAAAATTTAAATAAATTGACCTCTTGGGTATTGAATTTATTATCAGATATTTAAATGGGAGTAATTCAATCCAACTGTCTGGAATATATAATTTGACACAGACATTTCCGTCGATCATCTTTATTTAATACAATAAATATTATATAAGATTAGCAATGTAAAAAAAATTTCAACAAAAAAAAATTTAATTTAAACATCAGTTTTCAATTAAAAATGTGACAGTTACATTTTCAGTAAATAAAATTAACTCGCAGCATGAAAACATGAATTTTCAGAACAAAATTTTAATTTACAACCTAATATTTCAATTTTCTATTTCAATTTAAATTATCAATTTTAAATGAAAATTGAATAATTAAATTTGCAGTAAAACAATCAACTTGCAGCCACAAAAAATAAATTTTAAGAAAAATATTTTAACTTTTAACCAAAGGAATGAATTTTCAATTAAAATTATGAATCTTCAAGAAAAGGAAATAAATTTAAAAGAATAGAATTTAACCAAAAAGTTCATTTTCAACTAAAAATTTCAATTTATTACAAAAAAATAGATTTTTTAACCAACAAGAATAATTTTCTACAGAAAAGATAAATTATGAACCAAATATTAGAATTTTAAGCTAAAAGCAACAACTTAAACTAAGATGGATTAGTAGAATGTTCAGTTAAAAAATGAATTTTGAACCAAAAAAATGAATCATTAAATAAAAAAATTAATTTAAAAAAAATTATTTTAAGAGGTTAATGAAATCGTTCAAGTCCCCCCTCTCCTACTTTTTCACCCCTTACTTCACCATTCATTTCATCCCTTTTCCAACTTTATCTTTCTCTACTTCCCCTCCCCTTATTTCCCCTCGCTTTCCCACTTCAATTTTCCCCTCAATCATCATGATGCCCCACCATTAATTTTCCTCACTTCCTCTACTTCTCCACTCCTTATTGATCTTATATTCCCTATCTTTATTTCTTCTTCCTTCAACTTTCGCTCCACCCCTTCCATAACTTTTCTCTCATCTACTTCCCCTCCCCTTATTTCCCCCCGCTTCCCCAACTCAATTTTCCCCTCAATCCGCATGATGCCCCACCATTAATTTTCCTCACTTCCTCTACTTCTGCACCCCTCATTTATCCTACATTCCCTATCTCTAATTCTTCTTCCCTCAACTTTCGCTCCACCCCTTCCATAACTTTTTTCTCATCTACTTTTCCTCCTCTCATTTCCCCTCGCTTCCCCATCTCAATTTCCACGTCAATCCTCATAGTGCCCCACCATTAATTTTCCTCACTTCCTCTACTTCTCCACTTCTCATTTATCCTACATTCCCTATCTTTATTTCTTCTTCCTTCAACTTTCGCTCCACCCGTTCCATAACTTTCCACGCATCTACTTCCTCTTCCCTTATTTCCCCTCACTTCCCCACCTCAATTTTCCCCTCAACCCTCATAATGCCCCACCATTAATTTTCCTTACTTTCTTTACTTCTCCACTCCTCATTTATCCTACATTCCCTATCTTTCTTTCTTCTTCCTTCAACTTTCGCTCCACCCCTTCCATAACTTTTCTCTCATCTACTTTTCCTCCTCTGATTTCCCCTCGCTTCCCCACCTCAATTTCCCCGTCAATCCTCATCATGCCCCACCATTATTTTCCTCACTTCCTCTACATTTAAAATTTCATATTTTTTAGTAGAAATATTGCATCTTTCTTTGAAAAAAATGTAACTATTTTTATTTTTTTTTTTGAAAACTCAACTATTTCCTAGAAAATATACTTTTTGTTTTAAATTTTTTTTGAAAATTTGTCTTTTAGATTTGAAAATTCAACGCCTGTTTGAATTTTTGAATTTTTTATTTCAAAATTCACATATTTTAAAAGTTTTACTTTTTGGTTAAGATTCTGCTGTTTTTTTGAAAATGTAACTATTTCGTAGAAAATATAATTTTTGATCAATTTAATATTTTTCTGTAAAAAAGAGAACTAAAATCTTTTCTGGATAAAAGTTAATTTAAAAAAAAAATTTTTTTATTAAGGATTCAAAAGATTTCAATTGACTTTTCGCGATCAAAATATGAATTTTTAAACAAGAAATAAGTTTCTACAAAAAAAAATGAATTTTTAATCCAAAAAGACAAATTTTTAAAAAAGAAAATGAATTTTTAAGAAATTTGTTGAATTCTCTACTGAAAACTTGAATTTATATCCCCGATATATTACATTTCTTTAAAAACATATGAATCATCCAAAAAAGATTCCAGTTGTCTTTTCAAGGACAATTCAATTGTTTGAATTGAAATTTATTTTTTGTTAAAAAATTCACGTTTTAAAATATTAATTTTTTAACAAAAAAGAAACTTCTACGCAAAAAAAAATTCTTTATTCCAAAAAGACACATTTTCGCAACCAAAAAGGATAAATATATAGCAAATTAGTTAAATAATCTACCAAATAGTTTTTTTTTTTTATTTTATTGAAGAAAGACAAAATTTTTAACAAAATCGATGCATATGAATAAAAAAGAACAACTTTTTTTTAAAAAGCTGAACTTTCACCCAAAAAAGATTTAGTTCTTTTTTCAACACCCAATTATAAATTTTAAAGGAAAGTAAATTTATTACTTTATTTATTTATTTTGATTTTGATTTTTATTTTTTATTTTGATGATTATTTATTATGAATTAAAAAGGAACGTTCAAAAAATATTTAAATTTTTATCCAAAGAAGATTTCAGTTCACTTTCCAACCCAGAAATAAGATTTTTAAACAATAAGTTAATTTTCAACAAAACGGTAAAATTTTCAATCAAAAAGTAAATTTTTTAAAGAAAATAGTTTAATTGTCAACCAAAACTTTTTATTTTTATCCAATGAAGATTAAATTTCTCTTAAAATATCTAAATTTTTAATTTAAAAAGAAACTTCCCATAAAAAAGGTGATTTTTGGTCCAGAAAGATGTAATTTCCGCTAAAGAAGTTGAATTTTCAAATCAAAAAAACAAAATTTCAACAAAGAGGTTGAATTTTTAACCGAAAATTTGCATTTTTATTTAAGATTAGTAAAAAATTTTCTAATACGGAAAAATGAAAAAGAAACGTTAAAAAAATATTAAAATTTTTATCCAAAGAAAATTTCAGTTCACTATCCAACCCAAAAATAAGATATTTAAACAATAAGTTAATTTTCAACAAAACGGTGAAATTTTCAATCAAAAAGTAAATTTTTTAAAGAAAATAGTTTAATTGTCAACCAAAACTATTTATTTTTATCCAATAAAGATTAAGTTATTAAATATTAAATGAATTTTTAATTAAAGCAAAAAATTCCCATGCAAAATTAGTATTTAACTAATTCATTCTAAAATCATTCAACTAATTTGCTATATATTTATCCTTTTTGGATGGGAAAATGTGTCTTTTTGGAATAAAAATTCTTTTTTTCGGGTAGGAATTTATTTTCTATTAAAAAATTCATGTTTTACAGCATGAATTTTTTAACAAAAAATAAATTTCAATTCAAACAATTGAATTGTCCTTCAAAAGTCGACTGGAATCCTTTTTGGATGAAAATTGACCTTTCTTAATTTCGTTTTTTCAGTAAAAATTCATATGTTTTAAAAGAAATGTAATATCTTTGAGTTATAAATGCAATTATTTAGCAGAGAATTGAACCATTTTGTTAAAAATTCATTTTTGTTTTTAAAAATTCGTCTTTTTGGATTGCAAATTCAGTTTTTTCGTAAAAACTTATTTCATGTTTAAAAATTCATATTTTTATCGTGACAAATCATTTGAAATCTTTTGTAACAGAAAATTCAATTATGTTTACAAAATTTATATTTTAGATTAAAAAAATTGATCTGTCTTAGTAGATATATCATTTTAAAATGAAAGTGCTACTTTTTGGCTAAAAATTATTCTTTTATGTTTGAGTATTCAAGTATTTTGATTGAAGATTTTGGTGGATTCACTTTGTTAAAGAATTTTTTTTATTAAAGATTCATATTTTTATTTGACAATTCATCTGTTTGTTTGAAAGTTGAACTATTTTGTTAGAAATTAATCTCTTATAATTCATAATTTAATTTCTTGGGTAAAAGTTAAACTACATTTATCAAAAATTTATTTTTTGTAAGAATGCTTTTTTTCGAATGTCTTTCGTTGAAAATTTAACTCTTTAGCCGAAAAGCCTTTTTTTGTGATTTTTGATCCAAGAAGATGTAATTTCTGCTAAAGTAGGTGAATTTTCAAATCAAAATAACAAAATTTCAACAAAGAGGTTGAATTTTCGACCGAAAATTTGCATTTTTATTTAAGAAAGGCAAAATTTTTTCTAAAACGGATGAATTAAAAAGAAAAGTTCAAAAAATATTTGAATTGTTATCCAAAGAAGATTGCAGTTTACTTTTCAACCCCAAAATAAGAATTGTAAACAATAAGTTAATTTTCTGCTAAACAGTCGAATTTTCAACCAAAAAGTACGTCTTGTTAACTAGATTGTTAATTTTTAAACTAACATTTGCATTTTTGTCCAAGTAAAATAATAATTCTACTAAAACAGGTGAATTTTAAAATCAAAGAGACAAATTGTCAGAAAAAATAGTTCTCATCGAAAAAATATTTCCGTTGACTTTTCACCAACAAAAGATGGATTTTAAACGACATTTTAATGTTCTACGAATGGAGTTTAACTTTTAACCACAAAAAAACAAATGTTTAACAATACATTTGAATTTGCAACCAAAAAGTTTTTCATCTTAAGAAAATTATTAAATTTTCAACCAAATAATAAAATTTATCTGCCCCCCCCCCCATTGATCCGTTGCGTAATTTAAATACGGCCCCTAATTGTCCCCATTTTCCTGCTTTTAGCTTTACCCTTTTTCCACTCTTTGCACCTTTAGGAACTAATTAACTGCGAGTCCAATCAAACCTGGACGAGAAGCATGTGCACCGTGGAGGGTAGAAGAATAAGCGACCACTACCAGGAAACAAAATTTCATCTCCAATGCGGTACGAAGCATGGGCGATGTTGGGGCAACATGGCTTGATGGTGTTGGTGGATGAAGTGTCAGAAGTACGGAAAATAAGGTAGTGGGAGAGACATGGGTAGTTGCCGCGTCAGGAAGATTAGGGGTGAAAAGGAGAGGGTTGGGAGTGGGGTTGAAAAGGGGTGGTTAACGCTTCGCAGGCGAGGCTCAGAATAAACAACAATATTATAACGCGAGCTTAATTGCGCCAGAGGGCTCGGTAACGGGCGCATAAATCGGAAGGCTCGAGGCTCGGCGTAAAACTACCTTCTCACACCCCAACCACCCCCAATTTGCCTCCCTCCACTCCCGTTTTCTCCTGACTGCTCCTACCATCTGTCCCCCTCCACCACACAGGCTGCTTTTCCTCTCTGCGCTCACTCGCTCGCTCGCTCGTGCTAGGATTCATTTACAATAAACATGTCGCTCGCTAATTTCGTCCGTGGAAGAGGAGCTGAACGACCCCGTCTCAGCAACGTCCTCCAGGCGCCGGTCTCGTTAGATAGATATCCGGGGAATCAAATGTGTAGGTCGAGCGATTCTTGAATGGCTTTCTGTGAAAGAAAATAGCTTTCTTCGAGGGGAATTTCACATATTGCGAATCATAGCCAAGAAGGGTGCGTTCCTGCATATGTTGTGCGTCATCAGACGAGCAGTTTCACATTTTTCAAGGAATCCGTATTATTTATTACCAGATAATTACAGAAATTCTTAGCTTTGTTTCAGACTAGATACAGCTATGAATTAAATTTTTTTGGCGGTTACTTTTTCCTTAAGCTACTAGAAAGATCGAAAGAAGAATCCTTTTTTCAGAAATATACCCATTATTGTGCCAGGTGTTACGTATTTGAATTTTTCCAAGAATCTGTATTATCATCAGAAAATTATATACACTCTTAACGTACTTTCAGATTAGATGGAGCTATGAATTTAATTTTTCTTTCAATTAAATTTTTTCGAAAAAAAGATCATCTCTGTTGCTTCGCTGGGAATAATGCAGATTAAATTACAGAAGAGATTACAGAAAGATAATTCAAATTACATGAAAAATTTGAATACGTAGCACCTGGCAAACTAATGCGTGTATTTCTGAAAAAGAATGCTTCTTTCGATCTCGTAGCTTAAGGGAAAAGCACCCTTCCGGTAATCGAAAGTTCTGTGATTCGATTCACAGCGGAGCGAAACAGATCTTTTTTCAGACTAAATTTAATTTAAAATAATTCGACATTTAACTGAAGATGTGTACAGTCGTCTTTTAGTCCGGGAGCGGGCAATGCTTTCGTATAAAATAATATGTCCAAGGATAAAAAGGTGTTATTCTTATGTATTTTGAGCCGCTGAATCCGAATATACCCAACGTTTTTTCGTAAAAGTGGTGCGTTTTGTTTAAATCGCAATTATTTAAACAAATTATGAAAATATGACTTTTTCGATCTGGACAATTTTTTTCTACATAATATTGCCTATTTAAAGACGACCAGGTCTCTAGCCAATTTTGCGACCAATTCATATTTTAAAAGATATATTTTTTTAAGGTCCAAAATTTGACAGCCGGTCATTTTTCTGATGGTTCAAGTGACTGAAAATTAAAATAGCGAATGTTAGGATACCGAAATTTATTTTAAGGAAAACTAATTTACCGAATGATTAATTGGCCG
>JAAAKG020146856.1:0-10585 GCA_010014905.2 Druon quercuslanigerum
ATAGAGTCAATTATCGAGAATGAGAAGTGCCGCATATACTGGAACTTTATATTCTCGACAATTGTTTCTGTTGCACAGTCGAGGCCTGACATAGTTCTCCTTGACTTCAAGAAGCAAACCATGTTCGTTTTCGAATTTTCGACGCCAGCTGACAAAAACATCATAGTTAAGGAGTATGAAAAGAAAGAGAGGTATAGAGACCTTGTAAGAGAGTGGCGACGATTGTACCCGGAATATTCTGTTAAATTAATCGTCCTTATCACCGGCGCTCTTGGATGTGCCAAGCTTTCGCTGGTTAATAACCTAAAGAGCATCCCTGCGTGTGAACAATATGCTAAAACTCTTGCGGGGAAAATGCATAAGGCAGTCCTTCTTGGGTAGCTCCGTTTCCTCAGGATGCACGAGACTTTTTCCGGATCGCTTTATTCATTCCGTCACAGATTGTAACCACCTATCTCACGGTAGTGAGACGTGGTTATGGCTGAAATTTTACGGCGATTTCGCTGGGATCGGGTGCAAATTTGAGATTAGTACCCGATCCCGGCGAAATTATGCGGTTCTCCTTATGAAATATATTTTAATTATATATACTGACAATCAATACGTAAGGTTATTAATAAATGTGAACTGAGAATTATTGAGAAACAAATATGACATTAAGTTATTTTCACATTGAAATTATTTTATAAATTTTGAATCAGACATTTCAATTTGCTTAATTATTAAGGCTTTCGTATTGAAAAAGTTGGATTTTCATTAAACCGATATAGAAAAGTTATAGTAAAATAACTATTTTACCATTTTTAAAATTGAAACTACAGTTTAGTTTTAAAAATCATTAATTGATTTATATTGCTTTATTTTTAAATCCATTCGATTAACAAATTTTTGTTTAAAAATGAAGACATAAAATGGACAAATTTTAAAATAAAAGATTTTTGATTAGGCATTGTAAACTGAATGATGTAGTGATTGAAACACTTAACAACTAAATTTAAGATTTAAAAAAATATATGTAATCGAATTTATTTTTAATTGAATTGTATCATGCGATATGATATTTGTGATATTCCAATTGATTTGATAGAAGGTTCTTCTAAAAATTGGTGAAATTCCCTGTGAAAAAACAAATTCGCTGTCATACTCATGTTTCGGCTTTTCCCGGTCTCAAAAAATTCCCGGTCATTTTCCGGTTTTCGGTCCAGCGGCCACACCGTAAATGATAAGTTCACCAAGCTTTAGATATAGTTTATTGGGAAGATAAAATTCAGTAAATGATAGCTAGTCTTATTTGATGAAATTTGTTGTTAAAGGATTATTTACGTGGCGTGCGCTTTCTCTTTGCTACACGTGTTTGACAGAAGCTTTTAACTTTCTCTAAGCATAATAAACTTTTAGTTTTGGCTGCTGTCGCTAGCCTTTTTTCTAGGTTAGATATCCGCGATGCTCCAAGTCCACGTGACGAGCATTCCGTAACTTCTTTGTATCGAGTTCTCAGTTCATCTCGAATAAATTGTTAATTTTTTTATTCATACAAAGTGTTACCTCGACTAACTTTATTTTACCCTCTCTCCTTTCACAAATTGTTGACCCTCACATGATTAAGGGCGAACATGTTGACTTTAAAAACGTAACGTGTTTCTAGTGTAGTGGAAGAAACTGCAACGTTTTTCCAGTTTATTTCAAAGAACTGCAACTTGTTTAAGTGTCGCAAAAACCTGTGACGTGCTTCAAGGTAGTTTTCTCGCGACCTAACTGTTATACAATTCCTGGAAACGACGTTACCTTCGGCGCTTGAGCGCCCATTATGAACGTCCATGCGCCACATTTTCGAGTACCTGCAATTTTGGAACACAAGAGTAAAATCTGGTTCACGTTACTGGAAGCACAGTTCGTCACAGCCCAAATAACTGACGATAATGTCAAATATTGCAACACGATATTGAGTTTAACGGTCAACTCGAACACTTTTTATACGAATATTTAGTCGGTTCGGAAATGGGCAAGGAACCTGTCAATTGGACTGAAGCAGCTCGCGAAGTTTTTCTCAATTCGAAAAATGTTCTCGCGTTTCGTTTGACCCGCAAATAATAAAGATTGTAAAGAATGGACGCGCGCCTGTACTTCTTGCCCGCGATATAAAATCACTCGGCATGTTTCTGCTCCTGTTTAAGAATTCGAGGAATTCGCTAATCGGTTCAAGCACATTCACATAGATAGTATTACCATGAGTTATTGCCAAGGTTTTAGATATTGTTTAACGTGCATCGACCGCTTCACTTGCTGGCGCCAAGTCATTCCGATGGCTGATACGGAAGTTACTACTGTTGTGACTGCTTTGCTTTCAAGGTGGATTAATCGTTCCGGCGTTCCGTCGCGAATCACGTGTGATCAAGGGCATCAATTCGAATCAGCGGTCTGTGCGGAATTATGTAGGTACTAAGCGCATCCGTACGACAAGCTAACATCCGCCAGCGAACGGTCTTGTAGAAAAATTATACAGTCAACTTAAAGCTGCAATTAAATGTCATGAAAGCAGCGTTTGGATTTCAATTTAGCGAATCGTTTTACTTGGCATTCGAAATGCCATAAAAGATGATCTCAGAAAGATGGCCGCCGAACTGGCTGACGGAGCCAGGTTACGGTTGCCTGCGGAATTTTTGCTTGCTAGTGACCAATAACTGACTTCTTATTTTATAGATAATTTGAAAAGATGGGTGAACGATGTAAAACCGTCTCCTGTACGTCGAAATGGTTATAAAAACGTGTTTGTGTTTAAAAACTTAGCCACTTCACCATATTTTTTTCTGCGTCATGACGCTGCACGCGGCCCGTCCGATCCACCGTATGGTGGACCGTATAAAGTCATTGAGCGCAATGATAAATTTAATGTCATCAAAATAAAACATAAAAAGGCTCACGTTTCTATTGATCGTCTTAAGCCCGCTTTTATCTTTTCAGGCGATTTAGGAAACCTCGTTGAAGAGAAGCAAGTGCACGATGATAATGAAGATTACAATATTGTAATCGAACTTTATGTTCCTTTATGTTGGCGCTATCACTGGTAAGGTGGTCATATGGCGTGCGTTTTCTTTACACATCTTTGGCAGAAGTTTTTAACTTTCTCTAAACATAATAAACTTTAGGTTTCGGCTGCTGTCGCTCCAGCCGTTTATTTATAGTCCACCAAGCTAATCCGAGTGTTTTCGAGCAAAATCACGACCATCACTCGACGATTGTCCTAGGTCACAGCTACTCTTTCCCTCAGACTTCGTGGGAGGGACTTACCCTTCCCCTACGATTTTCTGAGTGGAAGTGTTACCCTTGCTGGGGGCTGTTTTGGCACTCTGGCTCGAACTAACGTCGCGTTTAGATCACATCCTTTTTGCTAGCTTTAATATCCGCGATGAGCATTTCGTAACTTCTTTTATCAGGTTTTCAGTTCATCCTGTATAAATTGTTCATTCGTTTATTAAAGTGTTACATCGACTAACTTTATTTCACCATCTCTCATTCCACATTTTGTTCGAAACTTATACACTGGAAAAGACGTGGTTCCTAATTAAAAAATTAATTACGTTTTACGTCTGCTCTAAGAGTAAGTAAAATATTGAAAATTTGAAATTGTGTTGAAAATTTAGAATTTAGGAGGCTCAAATTACCGTATTTATGAATTAAATTAAAATAATTTAAATAATGAATAATTAAATAAATTTCGTTATCTTAATTTTCAAGTGAAATGTTCAAATATTTTCGTCTCATATAATTGCACTTTTTTCAGGGGGTTCGAACAGTATTTCTTCCTGAATATATTCCATTGAAAATATAAACATGTTAAATATGCTCATTTTTCTTGTAGGCTAAAGTGTGTTACAGTTCCATATGTCCACCATTGTCTCCTATAGTTTCAAAATTGGTTTTAGAAGATGTGGAAGCAAGAGCTTTGAAAAAATTGAATTTCAAACCTATTTTGTATGAAAGGTATGTGGAGGATATTTTAGCTGTTTTTCCTACTTGGAAAAAATTGAAGATTTCTTCAATACTTTTGACATTATTGAAAATTCCATACAGTTTACATTTGAACTTGAACGTAATAATTCAAAAAAATACCTTGATTTACAAATTATGTAAACAACTGAAGGTAAGTTTAATAAGAATTTTGTTTTAAAAAGCTTCATTGTCTAGTAGATATCTTAATTTTAATTCCGATCATTTGTACTATCAAAAGTTTGGACTAATAAAAGGTTTAATCGATAGATGCATTAAATTGAGTGATATTAAATTTAGGAAAGAGAATTTGGAACAAATAAAAATCACATTAGTTCAAAATAATTATCCGCTTCCTTTGATTAATAGTATTATTCGAGATTATTCGAGGATTGACACGTACAAAAATTCGGATATAAAAGTTACAATACCGTATATTCAAGAACTCTCTAAAAGTTTGAGAAGATTGGTAGAAAAATTCATCAAAAATGTTCATTTTATGAGTCAAAACACTCTTAAGAAATTGTTACTTATTCAAAAAAATATTTATAGTACGGAAAATTTGTCTGGAATTGTATCTCTTTAAATGTAATTGTTTTAAAAAAGTTTATATTGGTGCAAACTACAGAAAATTAAATACTAGAGTTGGAAATTTAAATGCAGGTATTTCACAACATTGTTGGAACTTAAACCATTACTTTGATTGCAATTTTAAAAATATAAAAATTCTTGCTAGACGACAAACTACATATAAAATTCGCATAATATAATCTATTTTTATAAACAAATATCACAATATTTCGATTAACGGGGTTCCATTACATGACGCCTTTATTCTTTATTAATGAATTTACCGCCTTAACGTATGTCTCTTGTTTACTTTTTCATATGTTAGTCGTTATCCAAAAACATTAAAAAGATTTGTTTTTCATCAATTAAGATGTATTTTATTACTAAAAAAAGCCTCTTCAATTTTTGCTAGGCTTTTGTATGATATGATTTTGTATTTTTTAATTTAAATTGGTAACACACATCATCATTATTTTAAAAATTGACATGATATTTCACTCCAAAATTGAATATTCTTGTTTTTTACAAGAAAATAGGCACAGGTAATTGTATTTCTTTTACTTTTTTATAAAAAATTATTTGTAAAAAAATATAAAAAACGATTTTTATTTATATATTATTTATTTAGATTCTCTCAAAAGGCACGAAATGATAGCCGAGGCGTCGAATATTAATAAACGAATATTCTAGTAATTTCAGTTTTTATTCCTTTTAATTTAATGATGACCGTAAGACCTACAAAAATTCTTATTCATATTCTCATTCAATATTCAATCATTTTAATTAAAAATTTAACTTTTCAATTTCTGGGCGAGCACTATCTTGTCGAGTTGAAAATTCATATTTTTTGTTAGAAATTGATCTTCTTGGTTGATAATTGATCTTTTTGGTAAAACTTTAATTATTATAGTTATTTAATCAACATTTTAGTTTAAACTTTAACTTTTATTTTTAATTCGACTATTCCAGTTAAATATTTATCATTTTATTTTGAAATAAATATTTTTAAATTAAAGTGTAACTATTCCAATTGAAGATTTATCATTTTACTTAAAAATTCTTCAGTTGACTTGAAAATTTATTTTAGAATTATTTAATTATTAAATTAATCGTTGGTTCTCATATGTTTAAAGATATCTTATAATTGAATTTTCAAAAAATTTCTTTATTGAACATTTTAATTCAATCCATAGCAAGTGTACCAAAAATATTTATAATAAACTTGTGAAATATTATACATAGTCCCATTTGATTGTTATAAAAAATGCAAAATATTTGTATAGCTCAGTATTATGAAAAATTATACTTGGATAACACTGTAGAGATTCCTAGAAAAAACCTGGAATTGTGTGGGAATTTCTTTCCAGGATTTGAGTAGAGAGACTTTGAAAGAATTTTAAGTATTTAAGAGTATTTTAAAAAATTTCAATATGTGTCAAGAACATTGTTAACGATTTGAAATATAGTAGGATATTTAAAAATATGCCATCTTATCTGAATAAATTAAAATAGCTTTAAGATACTTTTTAAAGCTCCGACCAAGCAGGTGCGTATTTCATCGCGACAAAGTTTTGGATAGGTAGTTTAAAGCATTGCCGTTAGGGCGCTATATTTGCCACACACACAAACAAACTTTGTGTCATCGATGTGCCCAACTAGGCCGCACACAATCTCCTTATTTTTTTTAAATAGTCACAATGTTTATAAACCACTGAAAATAATAAATGAATATGTTTTTAATTGTTATGGAGAGCCGAAGGTGCATTTTTTAAATCTTGTGACAAAAGGAAAAAGAGCATTATTTTATAACTTTTATAATATACATAAAATTTCCTTAACATGTAGTATTTAATTTTTTAGAGAACTAATATTGAGAATGTAATAAAATGCACATCCTTACATGGTATGTCCACACCGGCAACAAATATATTTATAGAATATGTTTTTATTGACTCCTTTATTTATAATCGTGATTAAATTATGATGAATGAATTTACTGGAAAAATCGACAGCCCTTTTTTGAAATGTGTAAAAGGGATAAAGGGTTATGATAAAGTTAGTGCTATTTTGGAAAAAATATTTCTGAATTTTTCCAGAATATTTGGTTAAATTGAACATTCATTTTCTACAAAATTGAAGCTTATGTGTTTAAAAAAATGCTTAATGCTGCTTTCCGCACCATTAAAAATATATTTAACAATTATTTTTAGCTTCAGTGATTTATAACTTACGTGCCAATATTGTGTGTATGGCGAATGTAGCGCCTCTGCGACCGGGCTTTGAACAATTTACCCAACATTTTGTCGCGGTGAAATACACATCAGCTAGGGGACACTGGCTCAGACTAAGTTTCAATTCAAGAGATTTCAAAGGATTTAAAATGTTCTAGGGTATCTTAAAAGATACGGAGGCATTTTCAAGAGCTTTAAAAAGCTTGAAGGGATTTAAAAAGATTTTAAAAAAATTTGAAATATTTTAGGGACTTTTAAAAGCTTCCAAGTTATTTTGAATTGATTTCAATAATTTAAAGGAATCGAATGATTTTGAGGAAATAGAAAAGCTCTCACGGTATTTTAATAAATTTTCGAGGATTTGAAAGAATTTATTCACAAGAATTGAGAGATTTCGTGAGATTTGAAAGATTTCCTAATATTGCAAGGTTTTAATTCCACAGTTTTTTAGGAATTTTAAATATTTTACGATATTTTAGAAGATTGTATCAAATTTTTAATTAATTTCAATAATTTTTAGGTATTTTACTTATTATTTCATTTATTTGGAATTTTTTAAATCCAAATGTTTTTCTAAAGCTTTAAAAAAATGTGTGTGTATTTTAAATTATATTATAGGATTTTAAATATCTGAGGGTATTTTTAACAAATTGATTTCTAAATAAATTTGGCGCGTATGCCCCTGAACATTTTTTGTCATTTTCTGACCTTTTTCAAGTGATACTTATCTTGTGAAACGCTTCTGAATAATTAAAATTAAAAACATTACAAATTTTAGAGTAAAATTTATTTAAAAATAATCACATTTACTTAACTTTAAACTTTAGACAGCCGGAAAGCCGATATATCGGCTCTGGAGGAAAATCAGTACTTTTCGGTAAGAGACAAAAACCCTGGGGTTTTCGGGGTCTCTGATCATGAATCTGGAGTCAGATTAAAAATATATACTTCAGCTCCTCGCCCCCCAAATGCCCCAATTTTTCTATATTTCCGAAACTCTGTGAAAATATAAGTCCGGGGGTTTTTGGGGTCGCTGATCACGGGTCTAGTGTCTGATTTGAAAAATTCACGTCAGGGAGCCCCCAAGCTCTTCCCCAAATGCCTTAATTTTGTGATATTCCTAAACCTCGGTGGAGATGTGACCCCTGTGGTTTTTGGGGTAACTTATCACGCATCTGGCTTTAAGATCAACGACCCCAAAAACTCCAGGGTCACATTTTCACCGAGTTTCAGAAATATAAAAAATTGGAGCATTTTGGGGAGAGTTGGGGGACCTCTAACGTCTGTTTTTCAAACCTGACTCCAGATTCGTGTTCATATTCAAATACTCAATATCTCGGAGGCGTGTTTTTATTTTTTTAAACTAAAAATTCCCCTAAATAATGGTGACTTCGATTTCACAGAATGTTTTTTTGCCCCGCACGTGTCAAGTTTATATTACCACTATAGATGGACATTGATGTGAAATAAAATTCCTCGGAAGGATAACTTGTAAAATTGATTTTTAGGGTAGTTATGGAAAAGGAAAGTAAAATAAAAAAAGTAATTTTTCTCGAAAACTACTTAGCCAATTTTTTCGATCAAAATATATGTTATAGTCACCCATAAGACTAATTAGAAAAAAATTATGAAATGTTAAAACAAAATATAGGGGCAACAAAAATTTTCAAAAAATTTTCAACATTTCTTCTGAGGTTATGTTTTAGAGATACACCTCTATATTTTTTGGATAAAAATGCTCTCATTTACTACTTCAACATATATTTTGCCTACATTTTTCATAGGGGTACTTCATAGCTTTAAAAAACAAAATCCGCCTGCCTCTCACCTTGCCTCTCACACACAATATTTATAACAAAATAAAAAATTGTTTTCTAGGCCATTCTGAATTCAATTCCTTATTATCTTCGACCGCTTGGTTTATCGAGCAAAGTTTCAGCAAATATAAACTTCCTGTGAAGAAGTTGTTCAGAAAACTATGAGGAAGTTTTCTGTGAAAACGTTTTTTCAAAAAACTGAATAGGTAAAAAACTGCGAATGCAAAACTTGGAGCTCGCAAACGTAACTCTTGTAGGCAACAAGCATACGGGCGGACTCAAATGTAGGTACGCAGGTGAATAATGCGAAACTTCAGAATAATATGAAAAGTATCGAATTATATCATATTAAAAGAGTTTGAATACTTTTATAACGCACAAATTAACAAGTCATATAATAATATAATAATAAATATTAAATAATTAAATATTATTCATGTAGAATGTATTCTATAGAATCCTCACCCATGAATTCTAAAAAAATTCTATAGAATTTCCATACACTTCATGTGAGGATTATATCAAATGCATTCTACAAGAATAATTTTACAGAATTTATTTAATGTATTCAATTTGTTTTCAATTAGTAAAGACAAGAAAGAATTGTGCACACATTTCACTTACGTTATTTCTGTATTTTTTTCGAACATTTTTCCACCAGTTATCATCACATCTAGTTCGTTTCCTAGCACGAAGAGTACCCTGTAATTCTTTTTCCCTTTCGAAAAAAAGAGAATTCCTTCCACTATGAATTTTACGAAATATTATTTAAACTCGCGGAACGATGTGAATATTGTGGTATCAAAAAGCACAATGATCTATTTAATTCTACAGAACTGCAACTATTATGATGCTAGAAGAGCTTTAACGACATTTAAAAGTCATCTAATATAACTCCAGGTATTCCTTTATTTATATTTTTATTCCTTCACTAGCTATACTGCGAGTGGTTCCGTCTGTCTAAGAGACATGGATTGTTACGAATCTTTATATTTTTCTGAACAACTTCTCCACAGAAAGTTTATATTTGCTCAAACTTCGCTTGATCAACGAAGCGATCGAAGATTATATGGAATTAAATTGGAAATGACCTGGAAAACAATTGTTTATTTTGATATAAATAATTATATACACTTTTCGGTCATATCGTCGTTCTGATGATACTTTGGAGAGTATCGTCTCAAAATTTAATCGAAAAATTCCAAAAATTGTAGATATGACGAGGAGCGAGAGACCAAAAATTAATTACAAATCGTCTTCAGAAAAAAACAACATTATTATGGTTATCTCTAAAACTATGATACATTAAACTTTTTTGCTAGGGGAAAAAGATGCGCCATCTAATTTCCTATAAGAATGCATTCTTCAAAAATCAAATTTTGAAATTTCGATTTTTAGTTGCTAGGGGCCAACCTCCCTCCATTTTTACCAAGTTATATCCCGTTCTGGAATCGGGGTGTTTAATTTCGTTGAGTCCCCTTGCCTTTCACCATTTGGGGTGCTTAATTTCGTTGAGTCCCCGTGCATCTCACCATTAGGAGTTACTTATTACTTTAATCAGTATCGCTGTCACTTTCAATCACTGGAATATAGTTGCTTTTCTTGAACAGATCACTGAGTATTTCTGCAGGCTTAAACATTTTGGACAAATACCTAGCATATGATAAATAATAAACAAGTTCCATAATGTGTGAACAACAACCAACAGTGCGTTGGCTATTAGCACATTCACATGTGTAATGTGTCAAACCAGAAATTCCAAAACTATTGGGCTTATACCTAAAAGCATCAATAAGCCGTACAAAAATGTGATGAGATGGAACTTTTAATTTGAGCACAATTGACTCATCTTTCACACACTCAGTTCTTAGTTTTCCAGCTGTATCGACCATTTGTTCCAAATATGAGACAGCTTGAGCAAGTTGGTATGTTCCAGTGAACAAGATTTTTAAATATCTTTCAGTCATTTCCGGAAAATCT
>JAAAKG020146857.1:0-10584 GCA_010014905.2 Druon quercuslanigerum
AACGGTAGATTACAATTTGCAAATATTTTTAGGGGCCTTCTTCACCATTTTTCCACGTAGTTCCATTTCCGATGTCCAAAACTTTGTTTTTTCGACCCACCCAAATAAATATATCAAAAAATATCCTGGGATGTTAACGGTAGATTACAATTTGCAAATATTTTTAGGGGCCTTCTTCACCATTTTTCCACGTAGTTCCATTTTCGATGTCCAAAACTTTGTTTTTTCGACCCACCCAAATAAATATATCAAAAAATTTCCTGGGATGTTAACGGTAGATTACAATTTGCAAATATTTTTAGGTACCTCCTACACCATTTTTCCACGTAGTTCCATTTCCGATGTCTAAAACTTTGCTTTTTAGACCCCCCCGCAGATACATATATCACAAAATATCGTGGGATGTTTAAGGTAGATTACAATTCGCAAATATTGTTAGGGGCCTTCTACACCATTTTTCCACGTAGTTCCATTTTCGATGTCCAAAACTTTGTTTTTTCGACCTCCCCCCCCCAAGATAAATATATCACAAAATATCGTGGGATGTTTACGGTAGATTAGAATTTTCAAATTCTCATTTTGTTGACTTTGTGTGAAAATCAAAGAAATACCATTTTCAATTATTAAAAAATCACAAACGTATCGTTTTAGCAAATCTGGCTGTGTAGAATCTAGATAGGATAGCGTACAATAAATTACGTTCGATAATATCTTGGGAAAAAAATGTATACAATGTGTAGTAATATAATCTTGCCCCTAGAAACCTGAGTATACATGAAGGCATGTTGGGTTAGGGAGGTCGAGCTACAGAGTAACAAGCTTAATTATACTAATTAATCCGAGCTACATGTATCAAAGGAGAGGAATCCTCTAGAAGGTGGTTTGGTTCTTCTAAGCTATCGAATTAAATAGGGCTGGGGGTTTCTCACAAAAATTAAATTATACTAAACCCACGAAATTGGATTCATTTTTCATATCAATTTTTTATTTCAGAAGCATGATGGGTTATGGAGGTCGAACTACAAAGTAACAAGCTTCATTATACCAATTAACTCCAGCTACTTGTGTCAAAGGAAAGAAGTCCTTGAGAAGATGTTTTGGTTCTTCTAATCTATCGCATTGTAAGAACTGGGGTTTCCAAAAAAATCTAATTATACTAAATCCACGAAAATGAATACATTTTACATCTTAATTTTTTATTTCAGAATTAGAAACTTTTTCTTTATCTTGACTAGGAAGATTTCATATTGAGAGGAAGACGAACCATTGTTAAAAAAAGTGTCGACTTTATCATACTAAAGCTCTATGCAATTTAAATTAAAATAAATAAATTAAAAAACAATCGTGATGCATACTTTAAAAATTAATTATTTGTGACTACCTAGTTCTAAGATTCTAACCTAATAATTCTTTAATATTGAAACGAAATTTTAAAATATTTTAACAATTCAGATCTGAATTCAATAATTTTGAAACTTTCCAATTATTAAGTATGTCATTTTAAAAGTTTATAGAATAATTATACTTTAAAGGTTTACAATATATAAAGTTTTGATTTAAAAATAGAGTTTAAAATGTGCAATTCTAAAACATCTTAATTTTTTAGGTCTTGAAACCAATTCATTTTTTCTTCAAAGGCTTAAATTTGAAAAGATTTAAAATGAATTTTTAAAATTTTTTAATGTTTTAAAATTTCACAATGTTATAGTTTCAAATTTAAATATTAAAAACATTAGAACAATAACTATTAAATTCTTCAAAATTGAAATTTGTCATATTAAAAGCCTTGATAGTCAGTTCTAAATTTATTAAATTTAGATCTAAATTTTCCAAACTGCTTAGATTCGATTTTGGCCTGTTTTCAATTTGATAATTTTACAATAAAATATTGTAAATTGCTTGGTTTTAATTTTAAACGTATTTTAGATAGAGAAAGTTCATTTTGCAGGGTTAGTAATTTCAGAATAATACAATAAAAATTAAATTATTTTTTGATAAAAAAATGTTTCAAAATTGTTTAATCAAAAATTTCCGTAAAAACATTTTTAAAGTTAAATAACTTGAACAAATGCAGTCCTAAAGACACGAAAATAGTGTATTCATGTATATTGTCGACATAACGTTTATAAAGATTAGGTGTGAAACTTAAATTTTTAAGAGCTCTATTTTCAACGTCTTTAATGACGAAATTTGAAATAATAATTCGGTTAATAAATTCGGTTTCAATGCACCCTTTTTCAGATAAACGGTTTCACCCTTAATTTCAAGTCTAATTTATTTTATGTTATCTATGAATGCTTTAAGAAATATGTATGTCAAGTATTAATAATTTATTTTCACTTTTTTATATAAGTGTTTTAAAAAAATTGGCCGCCATTTTGAATTTTTGCACCCCTAAATTTATAAGTAGCAACCCCCAGATACATGAATACACTATTTTTGTGGCTTTAGGACTGCATTTGTTCAAGTTATTTAACTTTAAAAACGATTTTACGGAAATTTGTGTTTAAAAAAATAAATAACAATTAGCGGCAAGATTTTTCGTTTAACTTTTCAATAAACATCTTTAGCAACACAATGCAAAATGTTTCTTTTAAATGGGTGGAGCGCCGCCGGGTTTCCTAGTTTTTCATTTTTAACGTAACATTTAACATTATTATTTAACATTTTAATCTATTTAACATAATTTATGATTTAATTTTTTTATTCAACATAATTTAACATTAACGTAACATAACACGTAAGTTAAGCGATTGCATGGTTTTAGTATGGAAGTTATTATTATATAGAATTATTGGTATACACAAATTTTTTCAGTTTGAAATTAACTTTGAATTAGTTTAATTTTGAACGTTCCGTAGTGAATCTTTTCCATTTTGAATATAAATTATTTAATCCGTCTTGGAGTTATTAATTTTTTATTTGGAACGATGTGAATTGAAAATAGCACACTTTTAATGCCTATTAATTTTAAAACTTATATTTTAAAAATATTAAATTTTTAACGTTTTGAAATTGCCCTATTACGAAATTTTAATCCGCAATCATTTAATATCAAAATTCTTCAATTCAAAATAAAATTGTTCAAATTTGAATGCTTCAAATAAGAAATTATATCATTTTTAGTGCTCTATAATAAAATTGAGCAACTTTAAAAATTTTAGTAGGTAATTTTTCAATTTTGAGAGCTTTTGATGAAAAACATTTCAATGTCAAACACTTTCAATTTAAAATAATCTAATCCTACATGTTTTTATTGTTTCCAAAGAGACATAAATTTCCAAATATATTTTTTTGACATATTTTGATTTTAGGGACTCAAAAATGTAATGAAAAAAATGCCCGTAATAGCCATGACATTTAGACGAATTGATTACCAGGTCTGGTAGAATTTTCACTCTTGATCGTTCAATTAGAAGTGGTTTTCTTTTGAATTTAGAGATTTGAAAAATGTTACAATGTTTTTATAAAAAGACTTGTTTTGATACATTAAATGTATGGATACTATTTTTAACCTGTTTATTCGCGGCTTCGACACGCGTCGATTACCCTATTAAAGAATTTTCGTTGACCTTTTATGATCAATCAATAGCGACTTATAAAATTTAACAAAATGTTACATTAGTTCTATGAGCATATCAGTTAAAAAATTACTTCTTCTAACAGAATAGATGTACGCTAAGAGGAAAATAAAAGCTTGAAAAATATTAAAAGCTTGGAATGTTTTCTTTTGCTAGAGAAACAGCTCAGGAAGAAAATTTATTTGTAACCTATGAGGAAGAAAGGTCCTCATAAAATAAATACAAATAAAAATGCTAATAGTGAATAAATTCATAGTACTACTGTAAATCAGTAAGTAGCAAGTAGTAATACTACTAGAAAGTGCAACATTCCTTAAACATCGAAATTTTGTGTTTATTTTCTTAGGTGATTAATTAGTACCCCTGAGACCAAATTACTTTAACCAAGGCTCATTTAACGCAAAGTTTGAGAAGCTTTCCAAATTTTTTTTTATAAATTTCTTTATCTATACTATATTTATTAGATCATCTGTTTAGTGGTCCGATACTATCTGTCAGTAATTTAATACTTGTTCTTTTACATCGTTATCGTGACCGTGAATTTGGGGACCATTTTAGATTCTGGTATTATATTTACTGACACAGTTAGATCTGGGAACAAGGAAGCGGTCTCAACACCGAAAGCTGAGAATATAATATATTTGGGAGGTGATGTATCGCCCCACCCTTTCTCTTCCCACCCCTTCTGAAGCGAAGGAACTAGGCATTGTCCCAACCACTTTGAAATATCCCATAGAGACGAAGACAGAGGAGGTTAATCAAGATTTGTGGTGGAAGAGCGAGCTTACTGGGAATCCAGAAATGCCAACATACCCCTAAATTCTGATTGATCTACACCCAAACTTGAACTCAACCAATTTCAGAATTTGTAGAACTATTCTGGATGCACCCCTATTACGAATAAAGTATTCACCAGAGGAAGGCGAATAATCTTCTGCAGAGTTCCATCTATATTTAATTAAAGTCTGTTATCAGTAAAATAGTTTTTTTGACAAATTATTTTTCTTTATAACTTCTTTGGCCTTTCTGCAATATTCCTAAATGTGTCATTTTCTCTTAACTCCCCTATCGTACCCTCCCTCTTTTCTCCAACTTCTTTACCTTATGCTCTTTTTTCTCTAAATTTTCTAGCGCATATACCTGTGCTTATTTCCCCTATCTCCCCTCTACCCCCTTTTTGTCTACACTCCCTCCTCCTCTAGCACAATCCCCTCTGGAATCCATTCTATATAACTTCCTTCCCCTTCTAATGCATTCTAACCCATTCTATTCACTGATGCCCTCCAAATCACAACTCGCCTAACTAAAGCACTTCCTCTAATTGTTGACCATACATTCACTTACGTCACTTTTCTTCGCAAATGATTTTTAGTCACTTTTTTAATAAAGTCACTTTTATCAATAACTTAGGAAAGAGAAGATCAGGATTTCTTATTATTTTTCATTTCTTGTAATTCTTTTAAATTTCTTTAAATTCTTTCGAAATTCTTTACAATCATTTGAATTCATTCAAATACTTTTTAACTCACACTGAATTCTTCGAAATTCCCTTGAAATACATTGAATATAATGGATGTTTTTTATTATTCCCCTTAAATTCCTATTAATGTTATCAGATTCGTGTTTATTTTTTCTGCTCTCTCCCATTAACATAAATTGAGTGTTTTGTTTTATATTTTATTAATGTTATTTTTTATTAGAATTATTTTTAATTCAACTTTAAATCGTATCAATTTCATCGAATTTTTTTGAATTCCCTTAAACATTTCTAAACTCATCTTAATTTTACTAAAGACAATGGAATGTTTTTAATTACAAAAAAAGAATTTCAATTAATTTGGAATCCACCCTGAATTCCTGATAATGTATCCTGAATCATTTTGAATTCTTTTGAATTTGTCAGGGAAATCTGTTCCATATTGATTGAATATAATACACATTTTAAATTGCATACTGAAATTTCGATACAAATAACCGGAATTTTCTCGGTTCCATTAGTAGGAGCTGGAAAAGGGGAAATTTTATCGAATTTCAGGTACAAGTAACCATATTTTTCGGCATTCTTATGAATTTCATTAAATCGTCTTGAATTCCCTGAATTTTTAAAAATTCATTCTAAAAATTAAATCAGTGGAATATTTAATTTATCCTAAATTCATGATATTTTCTTTAATTCTTTTGAATTCTTCTGATTTTTTTGTGATTCTCCCTGCATTCTACTCAATTCAATAGATTTAACCATAATTTATAGTATTTTAAGTATTAAATCACTCTTTATTTAATATATTCAGTCAATTTTTTTAATGTGTCAAAGTTGTTTTTTGATTTCGCATTAATATTAAATTCCTGGAAATTTATTTGAATTTGATTTAAAAATTGTTTATGTTTTTACTATTTAAATGTGTTTTGATATACTTAAATTCTTTTGTATTTTCCCTCAAATTTCTGTCGCTTCTAATTTATTTGATTACATGGACATTTTTCATTTTTTAAATGTTACTTAATTCAATTAAAATTCCTATAAAGGTTATGAAAGTCTATTTAATTCCATAAAATCAATCTAAAAAATTGTAATTATAATTAATATGATATATAATTAAAATTCTACTTTATTCTGAATTTGTTAAAATTCACTTAGAATTCTTATAAACTTTATTCAATTAAATGGGTGACTTTTTCAATTTTCTAAGTAAATTAGGCTGTGGTAGCCCTGAATGAATCCAATTTTTAAATTAGGAAAATTATAATATATACTTTACAGATATTCAATAGTTAATTAGGTGAAAAAAAGTTGGAATAAAAAATATTAGGCTGCTTATGAATTTATCCTGAATTTGTTAAAATTAACCTGGAATTGTTATAAACTTCATTGGTTTAAATGGTCACTTTTTTTAAGTAAATCAGTCTGTGGCAGCCATAAAAAACGTTTAGAAATTAATTTTCTTTTTCTATTAAGTTTGTACGGTTTAAATAAAGAATTAAATTAAAATTTTTTTAAAGGTGGGTTTTGAGGTGTTTTTTCTGCTAAAAAGAATTTTTCAGCCGTCGTAAAATAATTAATTGGACAAATAGTTAAGATATTATACATGTTCATGAATAAAAATTGGAACTATTTATTTCTCTATTGTTTTTGTGCTCTTAATTAATTATTATTCACTGTATGTTACATTATCTACTGCAGGAAGGTCCATTGGGGTGTCCGTTATTTCCCGAATCAATTTTTTTAGTAATCGCCAAACTAAAGTTTATGTCCTAAAAAAAATATCAACCCTAAATAAGCCCTTAATGTTCACTTTAAACCCTTCCGAAACCGTGATACATTTCCTGTTTGAATATTAAGAGATTTTGCCACGTTTTAAATTTAATTTTTTTACTCCGAAGTAAGTTAAAGTACGACAATGAGCGCTGCATATTTTTGTAGGAAATTTAATGCTCTACAAAAAAAGTTTCTTATAATTTTTTTGACAAAGTTACTCCTTCAAAAGTTATTTAACGTGAAACTTGGGTTTATAATTAGTTTTATAATATTTTCAATTTTATTTCTATTTTTGGCTTTCCTAACTGTAAAAATGTCAAAAAATAGAAAATAATTTTTATCACTAGAGCAGAGGGACCAAATTTTAAATTATTTAATAGCTTTCAAGAAAGTGCGATGAGCAAACCAAATATAAAAGTGGATTAGCAGATAATAAAATTTCTCGAAAATTATTAGGGAAAGTTGAAGAAACACATGATAAAATTGAAAACTTGCGCTGTAAAATGTTGCCTCGGGGCGATTAAAAAGAGATTTTAAAACTAAGTCAAATATTTCTTGGTACCGTGGATACCGAAAAAGTTAAATTTTACAAGCCAGGAGCATTTTACCATGCTCGCTGCATGTTTAAAGCATTTTATTTTTTAAAAGCTGTGTATCAATATAAAACAATTAATAAACAAATATCTGACACTGTCTTAAAGATATTTAAAAACCATTTGTGGAATTTATATGCTGAATCAGCTGCTCTTTATTTTTGGATCCAAGCATATCATCTATCATAAAAATGAAAAATGGTCGAGGCTACAAACAATAATAAAGATAACGATTCTTTTTCCTCGAAACGCTGTATAATAAATGCAGATATTGAAATTGGAAACTTATAAAAGAAAGAAATTGATTTCTTTATGAATTTTGATTCCTCAAAATGCTTTAATAGTTTAAATACTAATAAAAGTTTTTGACACGAGAAGTCCAGAAACAATATTTGATACAAATTGTGAGTGAATATAAAACAAAATATCCAAATGCGACCAAAGCTTGCTTAACGAGAAAAATGTAAAGAAAGTAAAAATGTTAATAAATGTACTTATAACATAATTTACAATAGAATTTTTATTTTCTTGTATTATCATGTTTAACTATTTCATTTGAATGTCAATTTTTATAAGATAACTTATCTTTTTCATTCTTCGCAAAATGATTCGTTGATTGTTGAAAGTCCAGTTATACTTAGAGAATCAACGTAAATGGTCACCAGTGCTCTAGTGATGACAATTATTTTCATTTTTTTGACAATCTTACAGTTAGGAAAGGGAAAAAAAGAAATGAAATTGAACATATTATAAAATTAATTATAAATCCAATTTTAACGTTAAATAACTTTTGAACGAGTAATTTAATCAAAAAATTATAATCCCATGTTACTTAAACGAGAAATGTATCATGGTTTCGGCACGGTTTAAAGTGTACATTAAAAGCTTGTTTAGGGTGTATATTTTTTTAGGACGTAAACTAAAGATTCAAAGAGCGATTGCTAAAAAAAATCGATTTGGAAAATAACGGACACCCTAAGGGCCATTTGTGCAAATTTACACGTAGGCCTTTATGGCATGATTAGAAATAAATTTAAAAAAAGGATTAACAAAAATCGCTTTGCCAAAAATGTAATCTTTTATAATTTTTAGGATAGGCCTTCAAGACAAGCTACCCTTTCGTTTTATGTCAAGAGGCTCATGATTTTTCTCAATTATTGAATTTTCTCCCACCTCTAGTAAAAAAGTTCCATAAAATATTGAAGTATAGCGAGTATACTGTATTCAATGAAAGCCGCATTATTTTAAAAGATGGGTTTATATCTGAAATTCAGTTACTTGAGTTGTGAATAATTAAAGGATTTCCACTTAAATAGCAACCACAACGTTAAAACAGGTAATAAAAGCTGCATAGTTTGAAAGTGCTTTATAATTAATAAGTCTACTTGATAACGTTGAGCAAAGTGCGCAGAAACTCTATCTAATTGAAATTCATTACTGATACTTTCACCCCTTATTAAAACGTACATTCCCCAGTAAATTAAAGTTCATAAAATAAAAATAAAGAGCTTGGTAGTATTCTACTTTCGAAGAAACTACTATAATAAATAACAGAGCATTTTTGTTCTACAATTAAACTGCAATTTTAAATCGGAATTGTACTAATTTATTTAGAAGCTTGTGATTGGAATCATCGCAAATATGGAAATGCTAATGAGTATCAAAGTCAGAAATTTAATAACGAGGCTTCATGAATCGATGCTATTTATTATTTAAAATAATGACATTACTCATGTAGGAATCCAATCAGGGATCCGGCCACGAAGCGGGTAAAAAATGTTGCTTCAGGTGAGAAATTAAGCAAATCTGGCAAGAAAATTGGAGTTCATTTTTATTCCCTGATGATAGAATCTCGTAGCAATTCGGAAACCACGTGGTGATTTAAGGTTAGGAAGGAAGAAAGGAAAAAATGTTAACACAATAGTATATTTTGATTAATAATAATAATTATTTGCGCACTAAGTGGAGTTTTTAAACTAATTACGATAATATGGTTGATTTTAATTGTCGATTTCATTTGTAAACTTCAAAGAGACGATGCGGCGCGAGTGCAAGGAGCATCCTGGTTCAAGGCGCGAAACTGAAAATGACTGAGAATCTACGCAGATGCGAGATGCAGTAGGCTCTATATATGGCGGCAAATTTGAAAGTGTGCAGGCTAAATATTGTCTTAAAATAGAAAAGTTTATAAAAATTATAACATTTCTGCTGTTGCACATAGCAGAATCGATAACACTTTAATTTCAAAAGTTAATTCATTTGAAAAAATTCAATATTAGTAAACAAAATAATTAAAAAATCTCATTTTGTTTTAATGATTTAATAAATCTTTAACTTATAGTTTTCAAATAATAATTCATCTAAAAAATGTGTAATTTATACGAAATAATGAACCTGACCAGTGTCCGGCCAGCTCCTGATCATGGGATATAATCAGGGTTGGCCCGGCCAGTAACCGACCGACTCCGGACTATGTGATTCGAGAAAAATGTAGCAAAATGTTTTATTTAAGATTATGAATCTTTATTGTGAATTTGCATCATTGAAATTTATTTGATTTTTACCAGCAATGTTTACATTCAGTAAGGTGCACAATAAAAAGAAAGTTGTGACTTTTTCAAATGCTTACCTCCAAATTTCTTCCTTATGTTAAAAAAGTACTGCGATACATTTTCTTTTATTTTTAAAAAATTGGTTAGAGATTCCGCCAGACAGTTTTAGGTCTGCAGATTAATTTTCTTCATTTTCAATTTTCTTTAAAGTAAAAATTAAAGTTAAAAATATCTTTCATTTCTATTAAGTATTTTTTTTTAATTGAAAAAGAAGCCCTATATTTTATTGACAAAAAAATAATTGAAGGTGTTAACGCGATTAGAATACGAAAATATGTAATTCCATAAAATTTAATGGTATGAATTAAGGTGAAGACCCCGCTAAGTGACATGCGAGGAAATGAAAATGTAAATAAAGGTTAAATAAAATTTAGCATGCTTTAATATTAAATTGCATATAAATATTTTCAGGGAATAATTTTTCTAAGCAGTTTAATACAGGTTTCACTGACTAAATCTCCAACAGTGAAAAGCTAAATCTTGAACTATTGAAAGCTAATAGTTTCACTAACTGGGTTCTTCACCTTAGCCCCTAAAAAATT
>JAAAKG020146858.1:0-10584 GCA_010014905.2 Druon quercuslanigerum
TAATTTTTCACCAAAAATTAAACATTTACATTTTCAATTCAACAAATTAATTTTTTTAACAAAAAATTAATTTTCACCGAACTAGTTAAATTCTACATCAAACTGGTAATGTAGTTTATGTAAATTACCGTCTGGCCACTTTTTCTTTTAGAACTACGCCACTGTTTAAAAAGTAAGTCACGAATGCATGGGCGTAACAGGAAAACTTATCTTCTGTAGACAAAACTGTTTTTTAATCGTTTTGTTGACGTAAGCTACCGAGAATGAAGATCTACAAAACAAAATGATTTAGCCTTGGATTCACTCTTTTCGAATTAACATCAATTTTATTAGAGCCTCGAAGCATGATTTTGCACATTATACACTCCTGTCAGAAATTATCAACAAAGATTAGGCAAGTGGTTTCTGCAAATCATTGCTGTTTTTAAACGTAATTTATCGATAAAAAAAGCGAGAAACTTTTTTAAAAACTAGTAAGAAAGTTTATAAAATTCCAAGTCGAATGATCCCTGATTGAGACTTTTTCGATCTTTTGAAGAGAATCTACCATGTAAGAAGTTTTGAAAAAAATTATAGAATGTTTTGAATTTTGTACCTCGATTTCAACTCGTTGTGTCACATAGAAGAATTCTAATACAAAACTTAAATTTGTACGATGTAGTCTTTAAAGCTTGATCTTAAATTTAAGCCAATGAAGCAAAGGAAATTATTATGGGTTCCCGAGTTATGAGGATAACTGTCCAAGCGTGTTTGCGTAAGTTTTAGTCAGCGATCACCACTGCTAGCCACGAGATCGGCCATCGCCGAGAATTTCTGTAACTTACGAAACCTGTTAAAAAAACATAAATTGACAGAACGGAATCTTTAAAATCTTATCTTCAATTTAGGCCCATAACACTTTAAATATCTCCACGGGTTCCCAAGATATGACAAAAAATGTCCGTGCATGTCTGCATACAGTGGGAAAAAACTTTTCTTTTGGTTCAAAATAACGTACGGCCCACAAATCATGACCGACTTCGACGTAAAAAAATGATAAAAAAAGCTGATAACATATTCAAGAAAATTGTTGAGCCACATTTTTCATTTAGTTTCTAGGTTTTTTTATGAATAAACAAATATGACAAAAAAATGCCATTTTTATATTTGAAGTTCTCGGTGCTCATCGATAATAGAACAATAATTGTTGTAAGCACCTTCATTTGATAAATAAAAACATTTAGTTAAATATATTCTATTCGAAACAATCATGTAATAAGGGCTATAACAATCCCAGAAAATTGAGCGTTAAACAGCCCTTTACCATACTACTTAGCTAGTGGCTTATTCCTGAAGTGAGTACGCCATTTTTCGTGAAGACATGAAAATTAAAAAGTGTAGCACAATTCTCAAGTGTACGTCAATTCAACAACTTCCCACTCCATAGTTTTTAGAAAATTCAATTGTTTAAAATTTTTTGAAAAAATAAATGTTCTTCGGATCAAAATAAAAAACTTAAAAAAGTTTATTTAAGTCATTCTAAAATAATTTTTTAATAAACAAATGCAATTTTTACTCAGTGCTTCATGTTAAATGTTCATGTTGTTAAATATATTTATTACAGATCTCATCAAAAAAATTTCAATTTGTTTATAAAAAAATTATTAAAAAATGACTTGAATAAACTTGCTTCAATAGTTTTTTATTTCGTTGTGAAGTTAATTTATTTTGAATTCTTGTATTTTTTTCTTTTTTTTCAGCTCGTAATTTGAGCGTCTTTGATTTTTAAACAATGTCCATACAATATTTAGTTGCAAAACTTAGTAATAAAAAATTGAATTTTCAAAAAACTATGAGGTGCGATTTTCCATGCACTACGAATCCGATAACAAAAATAGGGTTTCTGTAGAAAAAAATTGACCTTCAATGTCTGAAAATTTATCTAAAGGTCAAGATAGTACAAACGTTTACAAATTTTTGATTAAACATTTTTGACGTAACATTTTTAGCTCTTTTCAAATCGACAGTTTAAAATAGGGAGTTCCTGTAAAAATCATCTTGACCTTCAAATGACCTTTAAAACTTATCTGAAGGTCAATATGGTCAAGTTGGTTTAAACTTTTACATATTATCGACTTTTTAAAAGCATCTTCAACGTTTGCTATTCTCAGAAAACCGCGATAGTTAAAAAAGGGTATCTAATCGTTTTTTAGACATTTAACCTTGATGTCTTGTCTTGTCTTTCTAAGGTCACAAAAACAGATTTTTCAAAAAATATTTACACGTGAAATTCCGATCTTTTTAAATCCGCAGTCAAAAATAGGGATTTCCATTTAATAACCCGTCTTGACTTTCAAATGACCTTGAAAAATTGACCTCAAGGTCAAAATTAATGGTACTGGTAAATGAACTCCTATGTTCTGTACAATTTTTGTCTAAAATTTTTGTTGTAGATGGATTATTTTAAGAGATATTTGGATCCATAGATTAAAACGCTCACCTTGCATATAAATTTTTTTTTAAACTACTGTCTAGCCCTACTTGTCATGTAATATACTATTATGATTATACAATAAACAAAAAAAGTTGTAAGCAAACTGATTGCTGAATGTATTTTCTAAAACTTATAAGTAATTTTACTTTTTTTAAAGTTATATTGTAAAAAATTTGATTACAAATAATATTATTATTGCAATAATTTAGCTTAAGATTATTCCTATTAATATTATAAGCAAATGCAAAAAAAGCCATTATTCGTGTAGTTTCGACGGAAAAATTCGTTTTTTTCTATGCCAGTCCTTTGAAATTAAAATCTTCATATTAATTGCTACAACATTTATAACTAGTTGATAAATTTTATGATCTTTGTTTAAATTAAATAAAAAATAAATTGTTCACGAATTTTTCGACGGAAAAGTTCGATTTTTTCATTCCTTTTAATTGAGAACTTCTTGATCATTTAATCAAAATTTATGATTACCTGATTCATTTTTTTCAAACAAATGCATTATTCGAGCATTTGACGAAGGAAACATTTAATACACGATACGAAAAAAGTCAATACAAGAAAAATTTTGCTTTCTGAATGCCCTATAAGATTGTCCTAACGACTTTTTGAATTTTCTTGAAAAACCGAAAATTCTAATTTTTACAGCATAAATAAATAATGGAAAATAAAAATTTTAATTTTACGGTGAAACTGTGCAAAATGAGTGAAAATGTGTGTAGTCAAAAATTGTGCTTTTTAAAAAGATCTACAAATTTGTTATGAATCATTTTTTGATAGGATGCGTAGTTTTTATTTTAATCGTGAAAAACATCGTTAAAAGTAAAAAAATCTGTCTGCTGTGTGGGCGCTTTCTCAATACCAACTTTAATCTTAAAAATTTTTTTTGTCTCGTGTCTGGGGTTTCAAAAATTTAATTTTTAAAAAATGTATTAAAAATTTTTAAAAATTAATAAAAAATCAATAAAATTTAAAATGTGTGCTATTTTTCGATATACATAACTCCATACCAGCCATAAAAACCCATTTTATGCGGACGCCCATATTTATTATGCACTGTCTTAGCATTTCGTTGACACGCAGGGATGCTTTTCAGGACAGTGAAAGCTTGACACCTCCAAGAGCTTCGGTGATCAGGATGACTAGAGTTACAGAACATTCATGATAAAACCATTGCAACTTTCTTATAAGCTCTTTATACCTCTTTCTCTCTCTTTGCATTGCCCTTGACTGTGGCGTTCTTATCGACTGGTACCGAAAATTTGATAATGAACTTTGTTCGTTTCTCGAAGTCAAGGAGAAGTACGTCAGATCTCGATTGCGTCACAAAAACCCATATTTTTTCTTTTGTTATTTTCATTACCTTATGTATAAGTATTTTTGAGTATATTTTACTCATCGATACTTAATAAGCTGATACCTCTCTAATTATTGCAGTTGCTTTTATCTCCTTTTATTTTGTATTTTGGTATAATAATCGCTTTTTACCAGTTGTGTGGGACTTCTCCCATTTAGATAGATAAATTTATCGATTCACACAGTCTATGAGGTAAATACGCGCCACCGTATTTAAGCATTACAGCGTTAATACTATGTACACCAGCAGCCTTGCCGTTTTTTAAATTCTTAATTATATGCCTGACCTCAGTGACACATACTTTCTCATTGAGTTTTCTAACGCATTGTGTTCTACATCGCAGTTGTGGTGTCGTATAGCTTCATCTCCCAATAATTCCCTAAAAGAATCTCTCGAAGCATTTAGTATCCTGTCTCTGTATCGTATAGCACTTCATCTTTGCTATTCTTCATGACAGACGCTATGCTTTTACTTCCTTTCATTTTTGTATAAAAATTTTTCTTGCTTCCTTCAAGATCGTTTTGTATTTTCTTCTCGTCTTCTGTTTTGCTTGTAGCTTGACTTTCCTTGGCTAGTCGTTTGAGTTCCCTATTTTTGTCTTTTTAATAATTTCTACGTCTCTCTCCTCAGCGCTAAGGCATGCGATGTTCAGAGTTCTCTTGTACGCCTCTTTCTTTGCTTTTTGGCTAGCCTGAATATCATCATTACACCATGCATCACTAGACTTTCTTCCTACAATCGCAATACGACACACTTCAGTCAGACTCCTAACTAAGATATCCTCGATCGTCGCTGATGCTCGTTTATCTTATTTTGAAAATATATTCGCATTTACGGTTTTTGTAGGTTCTCAATTTTGATTCGCGTTTGTTTCGTTGTTTTGGTTCTCTTTTTTTTCATCCATGACCTAAGTTTATTATGGAGACCAGAAAAAATGCACATGTGTAAATGTGGATCATTTTATGTCCAAATCAAGTATTTGGAATAAACAATCCCTTTTATAAGCATAGGCCGACTAACTGGTCTCCGTTGTAATTTGTTCTTGGATCCCTAAAGTTACCTAGGACCGTTTTTGTATCCTGATCTTGGGTGCCCACCCATCCATTCATATCTCCTAGCAGCATTATTCTTTTACCATGATCGCCAATAATTATTGTATCATTTAAAGTGTCTCAGAAGGCATCTTACTTATCTCGGATCACTATCAAGTCGGGCATAGAATGCTATGATAAATAATCTTCTGATTCCTAGTTGAATGCTAGCCCATAGCAATCTGGGAGATACAAAATGGAAAAATTATATATTTCAAACAACTGTTCAAAAAGAGAAATCTTGCATTTATTTAAAACATTAATATTTATTGTACATTGAAACATTGGATTTAAAAAAAACCTTACAAATATTGTTTCTGTTTTTTGATTTTAATATGTGCGTTACATGATAGAATATAATAGAAAAAATTGAGTCATCCTGCATTTTAGTTATAATGCTATAGCTATAGATTCATCCCCCAATAATTCCCTATAAAAGTGTCTCTCTGAGCGTCTAGAATCCCGCCTGTATCATATAGCATTTCACTTTTGCTATTTCTCACGATGACAAACTCTGTACTTTTATTTCCCTTAATTTTTTATGAAACAGTTTCTTGCTTCCTTCAAAGTCGTTTTGTTTTTTCTTTTCTTCTTCTTTTTTGCTTTTATCTTGACTTTTCTTTACGTCTCTCTTCCTCATCGCTAAGACCTGTGATGTTAAAAGTTTTATTTTATGCATCTTTATTTACTTTTTGGGCAGTATGAATTTCAGCATTTCACCATGCATCAACAGACGCTCTTCCGACTGCCGCAGTACAACAGCGTATAAGAGTATAGCAGTACAACAGTACAGCAGTACAACAGCGTGCTACGCCCCAGTTGATAGCGATCCGAGATTATTAAAAGACACCTTCTGGTCCATTTTAAATGATACGATAAGTATTTGTGATCTTGATAAAAGAATAATTCTGCTAGGAGATATGAATGGATGGTTGAGCATCCAAGATCAGTTTACAGAAAGGGTACTAGGTAATTTTGGGGATCCAAGCCGAGGGTCATGAGGAGTTCTGAATGAAATACTGATCATTACTTTTTGGTCACCGAAATAAACTTATGTCAGGGATGAAGAAGAAAAAAAGTGAAACACACACAAATCAAGATTAAGAATGTACAGAAACCAGAAGTGCAAATAAACTTTCAGAATAAGATAAACGAATGGATAGAAGAGAAACCTTAGAAGGCGCTAACACACATTAAAAACTTAGAGGGCGCATCGGCTATGAAAGAGGATGGCTTAGTTAGCACTGTGACTGAAGTGTGTGGTATTGAGTTTGTAGGAAGAATATCTGGTGATGCATGGTGGATTGAAGAAGTTGAGGCTGCCCAAAATACAAAGAATGAAACTAACAGGAAAACTTTGAACATGATAGGTCTTAGCGATGAGGAAAGAAATAGACGTATAAATGATTACAGACACAAAAAGTGGACAGTTAAACGATTAGTTGAGTAAAGCAAAGATACATTTAGAGAAGAAGAAGAAATGAGGATACAAAACGGCTTTGTAGGAAGCAAGAAACTGTTTTATAAAAACATGAAGGAAAATAGAAGTACAGAATTTGTCAACATGAGAAATAATAAAGGGCAGATGCTATATGGTGCAGCCGGGATTGATGAGGACCGGAAACCAGAAATAGAAAAAATGATCTGTTTTCGTCATATTTGTTTATTTATGAAAAAAATTAATAACTAAATACACAATTGGGCTTTATAGCTCTCTGGAAAATTTTATCAGTTTTAAAAAAAATGTACGTCTCAATTGTTTAAAAATATTTATGACTTTTTTGAAAGTTTTATCACGTTTCGAAGGCAACTTGTTTACAAATAATAGTTTTTATATAAAATATGAGATAAATTAATGCCTAATGGCGATTGGTTGAGAAATTGATAACTTTTGATTTTGTTTGGTCAGTGAACTAAATGGGTGAACTGTGATAAATTCTTGACATAAAAATTAATATTTAATATGGAAAAATGTTCAAAGTATAAATTTGTTCAAATAATCAACTCTGTTTACTAATTAGAAAAAATTCGAAAAGAACGAATAATTGAAAAGTCATTTCTTATTGAATCCGCAAAAATTATATTTATCATTAAGAAATGGTCAAACTGTGAATTTGTTAACGAATATTGTTTAAATAATCAACAGTACTAGGTAGTCAATCATCGGTACAACATTTCAAGTTTCAACCTCGAAAAAAATAAATCTATTAATGCAAAAGTGACAAAATAGTACATTTTTTTTATAAAAAATGTTTAAATAAATTATTATTCTTGTCCATTGATAAAGTATCATAGCAAAAATTCATTGAAAATTAATTTTTAGTTAATTTCGCTAAAAAATGGAGCCTGGTTTTGAAAAAAAATAGTCAAGATGTGCACTTTTTCATAAAAATTGTTGCAATAATTTATAGTTTTTATCAATTTGAACCAAATTATAGCTAGTAGTCACTGGCAAAACAGAAGTTTTTGCTTGTTTAAAAAATGACATCAAGGAGTTTTTTGGTGAGATATTTTTAGTTTAACCTTAAAAAACAAAATAAAGCCTATTCATGGTGATCTACAGAAACTTTATTTTTTGATCAAAATTGTTTGAACCATTTTTGAAAATCACCGGTTCTTAACTAATCGCAATTAGACCATAATTTAGCATATATTTTATGTAAAAATTATGCATGTGGAACAACTAATGGTCAACTAATTTTTTATTTAAGCCGGAGGAAAATTTTGTATTTAATAACAAATAAAATTTTTTAACTTTTCAAATGTACCACTGTTCTAAAGATTCTTAAATTCGATAAAACAGAGGTTAAATCAGTATAATAACAATTCGTGAATAATTTATTATGTGTTAGAGTAAGAAAAAAATATGTAATTTTTTTATTTACAATGATTAATTGTTGAAATTCATAGTTTTTGCATAAAATACGAGAGAAATTTATGTACGATTACAATTAGTTAAAAGTAGTTTTTTGAAAATTATCCAACTATTTAAACAATCATTGTAAAGAAATACACAGTTTGACAATGTCTCAACGAATAGGTTCAATTTTTTCACAACAAAAACTGAAAATGTGTTTTCAATGACTGCTTGTTATATTTGTAATTTGTTAATTTTAGTTATTTCTTTGAATTATTATAAACAAATCTACATGTTTACCATTCTTTCATGAACATACTAAATTGTTTATACGAATTCAAATAAAAATGTCTTGCCAGTAACTTTTTGCTGTGATATTTTTTTGAATGAACAATAACTGTCATTTATTTGAAAAATTTCTCTGAAAAAATTTCAAATGTAGATTTTTCATGAATAGTAACATTTTTAAAGGAATCAAATAAAAATATCTTATTTCTGACATTTTCTTGTCATATTTGTTAAATTAACAGAAAATGTTAATCATTTGGAGAATTTTTATTAAGAAATGTATATTTTTAACTTTTTTCTATGAGTAGGATCATTTTTTTACAGAATCAACCAAGAATATATTATTCCTGACTCGTTGCTATCATATTTTTTAAATTACAAAAACTGTAAATTATTTGAACCATTTTTATAATTAAATGATTATTTTATTTTTGTTTCTTTAATTTTATTTTATAAATCTTATGCTTTTCTGAAAAGAATAAATTCCTTCGGGCCTACTGTTTTATGAAATTATATTATAAGGAAGAATAGTTATTATTTAAAAAACATTGAAACATAGAGAATAAGGCAAATATTTAAGTATAAAAATTGCTGAAATAATTCAAAGGTATTTGTTTACAAACATTGTTTAAAAAATTAAAATTTGCTATAAATTTGAATAATATTACGAGAAAAGGTCATTAGTAAAATTTTTTTAGGTGATTCGAAAATTTAACTTTTTAAGTCATTTCTTTGTAGAAAATTTCATGGCGCATCTTTTTTTCTCTCGACAAAAAAGTTGTATCTTTTACCTTTTCAGTAAAAAATCTAAAAAACTTCATTTTTCAGACCAGCAAATTTACTGAACTTTTTCACTTCAACTCGCTCCGTGAGACAAAGTTCTTTATATTTTAAGATAAAAATTTAATAGACTGTCCTTTAAACTGTTCTTAAGATAATGTGCGATTTTAAATTTATTTATTTAGTCAAATAAAAAAAGTTATAAATTTTTTTGGCAATCAGTATCAAAATAACGTTAGACAATTTTCAAACGCTTCGTTTATCGAGGGAATTTTGAGTAAGCCTAAGCTTGCAGCAATAAGAATGCTTAATAGGATATAAATAAGTTTTCTGAAAAGTTTTACCCTAGTTGAATTATTCGTTAAAAAAATGGGATCATTCAAATAGCATTGACCGAGCACGTGAGGGGCGATAAATTCAGAGCCCGGTTGCACCGCGCTATTTAGCCCGTTAGAATACAACTATGTTTTTATACAATGTCCTTGAAATAGGTGTACATTAGAAAAACAAATAAATTTTACTTTCTCAAAATTCCCTGGATAAACGAAGCTTTTCAAAATTTTTCAAAAAGTATTACACATCTCTTAAAATTTAGAGAACATTGTATTAGGTTCCTAAGCAAATAAATCTATAAATATTGAAAATGAATAACTAAAAAAGTGGATGTTGAGTTTGCTAGAAACTCTAATTGGAGGTAAAAAAAAAATAAAAACAAAGAAAATAGGGCTAATAATATTAGCAATGTAAAGAAACACAAGGCATTTGTACGTACACTTCCTTTAAAAAGATAACAATTGCAATACTTATGAAAGTGAATAAAAAATAAATTAATTAACTTTGAAGATTATTTTTTTATTATTTTCATTTCGTAAAAATTTGCATAAGTAAAATTTAGGGCATATTTTATATGCATACTACTGTAAACTAGAGAAAATAAAGGAAACAGGATTTTTTTATTTAGTAATAAATTTAAAATATTAAGGATGTTTTCAGTATGAAGTCGACAAACAAGATTTATGAAATCAAAAAAGGTAGCCACATTGCTAAGTCTAACAAATTTTGGAAACGAAATGTAAATTTACTGTAGAATAAATAGTTTAAGACGTTAGTTTTTATTTGGAAATAGTTGATCTAAGTTTTCCGTTTTATTTTATCTTCGGAAATTAGCCGTAATGTTTATTTAATCTCTATAATACTGTATTGGTTTATTATGTTCTTAATAAGATTGTCTGCGAACTCTATTCATGCGGTTTTAACAAAAAGTATTTAATATCTTCTAAACCATTTTTATCTCATTAGTATAATAGTATAATTACTAGCAGGTTTAGTTTGAAACCAGTAAAATGAAGTTCTACAAAATTAAAAAAAAAAAAAATAAGTTATTGGTTTTCGTTAAAAAAATTATTATTTTGTTTTATAATTTGTGTTGTGAGATATACTTTTCTGAATGTTTGTAATCACTCTGTAAATACGTATATATAATGTAAGATATAAATAGTTAATGATTTTGCCCTGACAAAAAAATATTTGTTCGTGGTTTGATGTTCAAATTTTAACTTGATAGTGTAAACAAATAAATAGAATGAAATAATTCCACTTCAGAGGCGAGGGCTGTGGTCGAGCATGTCGAGACTCTAAAATTGCCACCTATCACGCACTCTATCAATGCTATTAGAATGCTCCTATTTTGTTAACGAATAATTCAATTAGGGTAAAACTTTTCAGA
>JAAAKG020146859.1:0-10584 GCA_010014905.2 Druon quercuslanigerum
AACATGCTATGATAAATAATCTTCTGATTCCTACTTTCATTCTGGCCCACAGCAATCTTGGAGATACGAAACTATGAGAGATGCTCGAAAAAAATGAACGGATCAAATGGATCTTTGGCACACTTTTTTTAGGTCCTAAAAGAAAGGAAGAGTTTGTTAACCAGCCATTTTCGATAAAAATTCAAAAAGTGAGTGCATTTTGCAAATTTTTGAGACCACTTTTTTCTGAATTTGAAAATTATGTGCACGGATATTTATAATATCAGAAAAGACGAACAATTAATCCCAATTACTTTTTTCGCTAAAAAGAATATTTTGAGAGTTATAGCATTGTCAAAAATTTTTAAATCAATCGAAAATCAAAATTTTAAGCCACACAACGCACGATATGAAAAAAGTCAAGCAAAGAAGTAGTAGCAGTAGAAGTAGTGTTGTTTTTAATCATCAAAATAGCATTAAGGGCATGTGACCCTCAAATCCACCGACCAAGCCAGTCCGAAGATCGAAATTTGTTCCCATATTTAAAATTAAAAGTTAAAAAAAAGCGAAAAATTTCTAGGGAAGTATTAATCAACGTAAATGGAAGGTGTATAGCAACGCATGGAGTTAGGAAAGAAAAAAATTTTTTTATAAAAATAATTGTTGGTAAACATGTTCTATTTTATCGGTAACACCTGCTGTGTCGGTAACTTGATATTGATAAAATATCAACTTAAATGTTTGGTTGAGCTATAATCTTTTTTTGTAAAAAGTTTAGTTATTTTGTTAAAAATTGAATGATTATGTTGAAAATTTAACAGTTTGATTGCAATTTTTTTCTTTCTTAACTAAAAAATGTTTCGGTTGACAATTTAATTATGTTGTTGAAAATTCATCTTTTTGATTTCAAAGTTCATCTCTTTCCGTGCAACTGCAATGTTCATTGGTTAAAAATGTTACTGCATGGTTAAAAATTAATTTGTTTGGGTTGTAAATTTACTCTTTTGTTGAAAATTAAACTGTTTTATAGAAAATTAGTATCTTAAGATCGAAAATTCAACAATTTGGTAGAAAACTGCACTACTAATTTATTTATTAATTATTATTCGTTTAAAAGTTTATGCGTTTTGTTGATAATTCGCCTTTTCTATTTAAAAAATATTTTGTTGTTAAAAACGAAATTTTTTGTTGTTGAAAATTAATCTGTTTTGGCCGATCTTTTTTTATTAAATCCAGCTATCTTATTGAATTAATTTTTTTGTTTCAAAATGTCAACTATGAATTTTCGTTAGTATTTATCTTTTTATGTTAAAAAAATTCAGCTTCTGGCTTAGAAGTTCAAGTTCTTTCTTGAAACTCTCGAAATATCAAATACAATTTTCTATTTTTAAAATCGTAATAAATTCCTTTAAATTATTAATATGCAAACTTAAAGTGGTTCCATATACTTTATTATCCAAATTCTGAGTTCTAAAAGGGGGTTTGCTGAGTTTTGAATGATTAAAGACTTTGTTTTATTATATTTATTCTTCCGACAATCTCTGAGATAACGAATGTAAGAGGCATTATATAGTCTGATAAAGAGCTGGAATATTAATATGTTAAATTTCCAATTCAAATTTTTATAAATACATTAATTAGCTGCTCCTATAACTAGAAAAGATGAAGATTTCTTCTCTCGTCCTGTACTTGGCGGTTATTTTCAATTCTATTGGTGAATATAATAATATAATACTATATCTAAATTTTACTCTAACTGGTATTTTCTTTCAAATTTTAACTAAGTTTTTGAGAAATATCTGAATTTATTCTGAAGAAATCTATAACGTGTGTGCTAATGAAAAATGGAATTCGAAAATTGTCACTAGTGATGCGGGATTGGTACCATATGTGCGCGTACTCATGTGGTACATTTCTACTGGATAATTCGCGAATTACGTAAAACGAGTTGGGGAGGAGGGGGTTCATAGAATATAACTTTTCTGATGATGATAGGAATAAAAAATATCACTTAACTTTAACTTGCTCTTGAAGAAAATTCGTAATTTGTTGCGTTATAGGTTTATAATAACGCTGACAAATTACAACCATATTATTGTTCTTATATAAGAGCTTAGAACTGCTTACTTAATCTATTTTTACTTGTTTAGAAATAGTTCTATGAGTCCACACAAAACGGAATTAGTGAATTATTAGCGAACAAAATTAATTTTAATCTCAAAGAGAAAGAGTAATCGCATTATTCAATTGGTCTATTATTTTTTCATTCCATGTTGAACTAACAAAAATGACATTTCTGCCGAGAGATAGATCTTTAAGAAAATAGATTAATTGTCAACCAATCAGGATCTTTAACAAGAAAGAAAAAAATATAATCAAATTAAAATAGAAGACTTTTCACCTAAAAAAATTGAATTTAGTTCGAGTTAAAGCGAAAATCAAAGAAAAGGGGAAAAAGAGTAATTATTTTTAAATAGGGAAAAGACAGGAATAAGAAAAACCTTGTAATATCTGTAAAAGAGGAGACAAAAGGAAAACTTGCTCTCTCTTTTACAAGTACGAGGCGCGACAATTAAGTAATGAGACTGATTTTATTGCCGCGCTTGTGGTTAACCTGCGACCTTAAAATTCCCTTCCCCTTCCCCGGTATCTTTCCCATCTCCATTGATAAATTTACCATCGCTCTAGCTTATTAATTCGCCTGCTGTGTCGTGTTGAGTATACGTGTGTTGGTGGTACTCGTCACGGAAATGAAGAAACGAAATCTAGAGCAACGTGTCACGATAAAATTTTGCGTCAGATTGGGCAAAACAGTTTGGAAAACGTACGCTAAAATTATAAAAGTGCATGATGATAGTGCTCTTGTCGTGCCCAGGTGTTTCGATGGCATAAAGAATTTAAAGAGTTTGATAGCCGTGGAATCGTCCACAAAGAATTTGTTCCATCGGGGCATACCGCAAATCAAGACTACTATCGCCAAGTACTCTAAAGATTGCGAAAACGAGTCAACAGGGTGCGCCCAGACATCGCTCGAAACTGTATACTTCATCACGACAACGCGCCGTGTCACACCCTCCTTAGCGTGTCCCAGTATTTGGCCTTTAAGTCGATTACGGACATCCAAGCGGCCGTGACGAGGGTAATCGCGGACATCCCAGTCGAAGCGTTCCGAAAATGTTACGAAGCGTGGGAAATGCGCTGGAATCGCTGTATAGCTGCATAAGGGGACTGCTCTGAAGGGGATGGCAGATATGTAGAATCATTTTTAAACATACGGTTTTTATGGAATCAGTCTCATTACTTAATTGTCACACCACGTAGACTCTTGTTGAGCTTATGTTTATACATTTTTTTATAAATCGGATGCCCTGTTTCTTGTTTTAGAGTCATTTTTACAGTTTGACTGTTTACCTAATGGCGTCCCTATTTTTTGTGTCCATCGTGGCGGGCCTTCTGATTCTCTTAAAAGGTCTTCCCCGGACAGAACTCATGCTCCAGGTTCTCCGGTTAAATCTTCTTCTGCTGCCAAGTCTTCTCTTCGCATCCGGGTTAGGTCTCCTTCTGCCAATCGCTCTTTTTTTCGCCTAGGTGGACTCACAATTGAAGAACTTAGATCTGTTCGGCTTATCCCGCACACGAATCCGAACCGGCGATTCGAAATTCGAAGATACACATTTCCTCATGATGCACCAATTGAAATAAAAGGAAAATATAATGATTTCGGGCCTATGCCAACAGGAGAACAGGTTGTATTATCAACGTCTTCTGGCGAAGTCTTTGCAATACTGGAAAACAATAATACGCGTCTTCGTGGAATGTTTAAACTGCAATATTACTCTAAAAGGCGTGCGAAAATAAACATGAATAGTGGTCAGGTTGAAATGATGACAAAAGAAGAAATCCGGGAATCTCCATTAGCACAGCATCATGGAATATCTAAGAATTTCCAAGCAATAAAACTGAACAACGTTCTTCCACAACATTAATGCGATTATTTTACTTAAGTTAAACTGAAATATAAGGTTGTCGAAGATCTAGATTTTCAAAATTCCCGAGCTTTTCCTAATTTTTTGTCACGGTCAATTTTTAATCTTGTAACGTTCTTAACATCGAATTTTTTCATAATCAGATTAAATTTATTTAAGTTTAATATGTCTTCCTTTATTAAAAAAAAGAATTTACTTAACCAAAAAACATTAATTGCGAACAACAAATTTACATTCTTAACCCAACAAGATTTACCACCAGAATGGTCAATACAATTTAGGCATCAACTTTCAACTAGTACGATAAATTTTTAACAAATAAAGCTTTTTCAGCAAAGAAAGCATAGTTCAACGAAATTCAATTTGGTGTATGTAACTACGAATTTTGCTGGCGTTTCGTGAACATTGCAGTTCACTTCTTCAGGGCTCACATGAAACTGAGGTATTAGGTTATATTGCTCTTATGTATACTCTCTACGATGCCTCTGATTGGCCAAAGTTTTTCTCTCTCTAGTAAACTGCAAATTTAACTATTTAATTTTGGGTTGAAAAATGATAATTTTTGGTTCCATATTCAAATATTTGGTTAAAAAGTGATTATTTTGTTGAAAATTCATATTTTCCTTTTTCAATGTTAAAAAAAACTCTTTTGTATAAAATTCGTCTTTGCGACTTACTCATTAATTTTTTTCAATTATTTTTTTTTTGAAAAATATAAATTATTATATTTTTCTTGAAGAATTAATTTTTATTTTATAATCATCTGCCTTGTTGGAAATTTAATTGTTTTGCCAAAAATTCAACTATTTAGTTGAAAACTTTTTTTTGTTAAAAACTAAACAGTTTTGTTGAATATTCGTCTTTTAGGTAAAAAAAAGCGTCCTTTAGGTTAATTTCTATTTTTGTATATATTTTTTACCTTTAGGGGTTTATCAAATTAAATAACAATAAAAAAAGTTTTTGACTTAGGGCTCTGAAAACGAATTTAGTTTTCGCGAGATCTATAACACACCTACAAGAATGCCTTGTTTAATTTAATATTTTAACCACATAATCTAACGGAAATTATGAAGGCCAAGGCAGAAAGATTTTTTTTTTAAATTTCTAGGTTTTTTTTCTTGTAAATGAAAATTAATTATTTTTGTGCCTGTAAAATGTAACACGCCAGCTTTTGTGCATGCCGGGCTGCATCTCCTGGTCTCCTTTCAACGGGCATAAAATCTGCAAGTAGCTTATCTTCGTCGCTTAGCGTAATATATAGTAAAAAAAATATAATATAATATAATAATAAAAATTAAATACTAATATACAATTATAATTTTTTGAAAATATATAATATAATATCCTTATTTAGGCTGGTAAGTCAGTTTTGTTTTTTGTAATTTACTATTAAAATTTAGTGCAGTGTGTAAAACAATAAATTAATTAATAATATTACATTTGAAAAGTTTATTTATTTATTATTATTTATTTATTATTATTTAAGTTTAATTTAATTTTATTATTTATTAATTATTATTTGATTATTTTTTATTAATTTATTGTGCTAGATAAACAATTTATGCACGTGGATTATTTTGAGGTTAGGTTCGTTGTTTAGCTCTCTATCATTCCGATAAAATAGATCTCTGTCGTACCAATGATGTCGGTAAGCACTCTAGAATAATTATGGGAAATAATTATAACACGCATAACCTCAAAATACACACGCACATATAAAATTTGGAAAAATTAAATTTTGTTGAATTAACCCACAAAAAATGTGTAGATGGACATCCTTTAGCATATTCGCTATCATTTCCCAGATTTTCAAGACGAAATAAGTATTATTCTATAAAAAAAAGCCTGGGAAATCTAACACTAATAAAATCGATATTAATTCCTAAGCGCTATAAAAATTAATACAAATTAGCAAAATATTTTTTTTTTAATTAACCCACAAAAAGATAAAATATTTATTATTATAGGAAAAAAGACAGGGGAACCTAAAACTAATAAAATCGATAATTTTCTAAGTAATTTTTTGTTTTTCTCTAAGTAATTTTCTAACTTGGATGGAAAGTTACTGCTCGGTATACACCGTAGCTAGTCGGTTGCATTGTAAAGGGGCATAAACACTTAATTTTTAAATACACAAAAAAAAGAAGAAAATTTTTCGAAAATACCTCACTGATTTGCTTAATCTGCCTTTAGATTATGTGATTAAAATATTACATTAAAAAATGTATTCTTGTGGACGTATTATGGATCTCACGAAAACCTTGGTTGTTTTAAGAGCCTTAAGGGTGGGTGGAGAGCTTAAGCTTTACGTGATGATCTATGACGAAGACGGCGAGGCGGAAAAAAGTTTTCAAAATATCGTGACGTAGTTTTTGAACAGCCCCTAAGAAGAAAGCGAATTATTTTAAAAAAATAGTAATTTAATTATTAATTATTATAACTTAATCAAATAATTTTTTAGGTATTCCGACTTTAGTAGTTAAAGAAAAAAAATTGTATCGCCAAAATGCTTAGGATGCATTTGCGTTGCTAGAAGTGGTTGTAACCCAAATTACTTTCGGATTTTGGATAGATGCTGGTCGACCTACAGTAAAAGATAATGATGGTGATGTCGAGGATAATGGTGATAATATAGACGATGAAGGTATTAAAATGCCAAAATTTTTTGTGAACATCAATATTACTATAAATTATTCGCAAATTTTTATTAATTAATTTTAAGAAAAATTTATTTTTGATTGATTTGATTTTTGTATAATTTTCTGTTTTAAAGAGTTAACAATCTTAACTCGTATATGTTTAAAAAATATCCATACTATTTCAATCCTCAATTTTTTATCTTTTTTTCAAGCTTTTAGTGCTCTTAAGGCCATGTTATACCACCTGATTCCTGCCTTACCGACATTTTTTGGAATAACTCACCACTACGTGACTTGAAATACCGAGTTAAAATCTTAGGTATTTAAGTATTGTAGTAATCGTATTAAATTGATTAAAAATGTAAAAAAATAAATATCTAGGTAAAATGTTGTTGAAATTAAGAAAAGAGACTACTGTACGTCTTTGGAGAAATAAATATTTACAATCACAAAAAAAATATTCAAAAATTTTTCTATTTTTGTAATGGTAACAGTTTATTATTACTTTAACTTTTTTATGAGAACCTTTTCTTTCTTTTTGCAAGCTTTCGGCTCGATATCTCGTTTCGTGTGGAATTGGTAAGACTCAAATTTCAAACAAAACTGTCAATATGATTATGATAGGAATCGTATAAGTGTCATTTAGTCTTAAGGCCATGCGACACTTCTTGCATTTCTACTTTACCGACATTTTTGTGGATCATGTTAATTCCAAATGAGACGAGATATCAAACTGAAAGTTTAGAAAAATTAGGAAAAGTGACTAAGGAACGTTTATGTACTAATAAATTTTTACAATTACAAAAAAAACAAACATTATTGGATATTTTTTTGTAGTAGTGAAAATTTACTAGTATATAAACGTTCCTTACTTCCTCTCCTATATTCCGCAACGCATCTTGCCAGCTGGTCCGCTTTCTCGTTGCTCTTGATCCCTGTGTGATCAGGGTCCCATATGAGAGCCACTTTGTTCTTTTCTGCAAGTTGGTTCAATGCCTTTTTGCATTCCCAAAGCAGTTCTGATGTTATATCTGGTTTTCTCGCTGCAGTTAGTGTTGCTTGGCAGTCCGAACAGATCGTAATCTGTCTTTCAGCAGAATTCTCATCTAATAGTGTTTCAGCGCAGCGAAGGACAGCAAGGATCTCAGCCTGAAAGACAGAAATATATCTCCCAACCAGGATCGCCACTTCCCTCCACGTTGCACTATCAGAGATTCCTGCTCCTGACCCTACCTCTCCCCTGGAGCTATCCGTATACCAGATTTCGACTTGGAGGAGTAGGTTACCATTTCCTTTCCATGCATCCCTGCTTGGAATGCAGACGCGAAAAGCCCTGATAAAGTTGAAGCTTTTTGTTATTCTATCCTGCCTCATCTCAAGAATCGGCAGTGAGCTGATGTTACTCGGGCGCATAGTGCGTCTAGTCCCCGGAGTCCATCTGTTTACTCTCTCCAGGCGGCCCATCTCGTGAACCGCCTTTGTGGTTATCGCGAGGTGTAGGGGTTCTTTACAGAGCATGAAGCCATCACCACTATGGGCATAATCCTCATTGCTGCCGCCAAACCCCTAAAAGATAGCATTTGCAGTCGTCACAACCTGTCCTGCATCGTGGCCACCAGACCACGGCTGTATGAAGAACCCTTTGTTTTAAGGACAGCGGAGTATTGCCATGTAAGCATTTTAGGCCCTATTCCCTATGTCAATCCAAAAGCTCTCCTACACATCTAAAAAGTCAAAAATAATTTTTTGCATTGGGTCTCCAGGTGCTTTGCCCAGTCCAGTTTGTTATCTAGGACTACTCCCAGATATTTACCCGAGTCTGAAAACGTCAGCCTCTCACCACAAGAAACAGGAGCGTCAACTTTCGGCATCCTGTAATTTCTCGTGAAAATAGCCATAATGGTCTTTTCCGGATTTACTGAGAGCTTTGAACTATTACACCAGAGCTCTACGATGCGCAGTGCCGACCTTGTAAGGCCTATCAACGTTTCCAGATGAGCCCCCCTAACAAGGATAATAAAGTCATCCGCCTATTCCCCCTGTGGGCATCCCCGTCGCGCTACTCTTTAACTAGGCCTTCGCTCCATCTGGTCTCGAGTCTTCTTCGGCGTAGCATTCTACCTATCCAGCTTACCAGCAGGTTCGGCAGACCAAACCTCAAAGACTCTCGACAGATGACCTCCGGAGGAGTATTAATGAAGGCACTTTCTATATCGAAGAACGTACCCGCAGCATGCCCCTTTACTCCTAACTGCTGCTCCAATTTTTCCACGACAGCATGGAGTGCAGTTTCTACCGAGGAGCCCCTCTGAAAAGCATGTTGCCCTCTGTGCAGCAGTGAGGCCAAAAGTACCTCATCCCTGCTATATCTCTTGACCAGGCTCACCAAAGTCTTTAGAATAAAAGACGTCAGGCTGATCGATCTAAAATCTCTTGCAGTAGTGTAGCCATCCTTCCTAGTTTTGGAAATAAAGGATACTCTGCCGTGCTTCCATATCGATGGTACATGTTTTAGAGTGATGCCTACCCTAAATAACTTCACCAGTTGAGGGATGACAAATTTTAGGCCTTTTTGTAAAAGCGCTGGGTATATGTTACCCGCCTCTGGTAATTTAAAGAGACAGAAGGGTCCTACGGCCCATTCCAACTTTTTGGTGTCTACAACTTTTGAGGCGAAATTCCAATCGGCCCTCCTTATCTCTCGGACCCAGTTTTCCTCCTCTAGTTCGATTTGGATTCGCTGAAAACTCGGGAAGTGGACTTCCATCAGATTGTTCAGAATTGCTCCTTTGTCTTCGGCAAACTCACCATTTTTGAGCTCCAGGGTTTTTCGCTAGGATCTTGTGGGGCATCGCTGTTTCCGGAATATCTTTCGATTCCTCACAGAAGCCCCTCTAGTCTTCCTGCTTATACTGCATTATATTTTTATTGTATTCACACTGGGCCGTCTTATAGATGTCCCAGTCTGTAGGCAATTTGGTTCTATTTGCACTATTGCACAACGCTCTTGTCTTTTTGCGGAGTTTCTCCAGGCGCATATTCCACCATTCTGTTCCTTTCCTAGACTTAGTTATGCTTGTAGGGCTATTGTTTTCATACGATGTAGTCAGAGCTCTTTGCAGAAAGTCCGCGGCGTGCTGTAACTCATCAATGCAACCATAGTTTGTGGGAAATTCCACTAGCGTTTCTCTGAGTTCCTCTTTATATGAGTCCGAAAGTGTATTTCTGGGGCTTCTGATTTTTGAAACCGGTGGTTTTCCTACGTTTATCTGAAACAAGATATACTTGTGGTCCGTGAAAGACTCCTGATTAGAGACTCTCCAGTCCACTACCCTGCTCCTCCGCCGCTCCGAGCATAGAGTCAGATCGAGAACCTCACTCCTGTTTTTAACCTGGAATGTGGGAGTATCACCTCGATTTCGAATCTCCATATCGGTGCCCAATAGGTACTCGATCAAATCTCTTCCTCTGTTATTGATATTTGTGCTCCCCCTATGGTGAGACTTCGCATCAAAACCCAAAAGCAGATGAATCCTGTTCTCTTGGCAGTGTTGAATTAGAATCCCCACCTCTCTAGGAGGCGGGGATCTATTCGCATCGCCAGGGAAATAAGCCGAGGCAACTAAAATCTCTAGCCTTTCTCCCTGGGGAGATTGTGTTCCGGATAAGATTTAGATGAATTATTTTTTTTACATTTTTCTCAATAAATTTTTCACGATATTTTATGTATAAAAAAAGTTCGAAAGTTTAAAAAATGTCGAGGTTCAGAAATAAGAAATGAACAAGGGTCCAAATTTTAATTTGTTCGTAAAATAATTTTTAGTGAAAGTGATTCATTATGATAAAGTAGATATTTCGGGTTTCAATCGTGTACAAAACTACGAATTTTGCCGACGTTTCGTTAACATTGCAGTTCGCTTCTTCAGGGCTGACCTGAAACTGAGGTATCAGGTCATGTTGTTCTTATGTATACTCTTTAC
>JAAAKG020146860.1:0-10584 GCA_010014905.2 Druon quercuslanigerum
TTGTTCTTTTCAAGATATTCGGTCAATTGCTTGGATATAATTTTCTCAAACACCTTAGAGGACGCACATAAAAGAGAAAGAAGCCTATAATCACCCAGTGAAACCGGGTTCATAGATTTAGGTATAGGGCGAATGATCGACTTTCTCCAAAGGGCAGGAAATGTACATGAATGATGGAATAATTGAAAAGGTTCACTAAGTGGTCAAAGTCTTTTGGAGAGAAGTCTATGAAGTGCAACGTAGACTAGACGAACACTTAGAGAACATAAACAGCTTGAAGGAGCTGCGTGATGTCCTCATAACAACATCTGAGAAACTATTCCGCTCCAGAACCAGATGGTATCAAGACTATCTGGTGAAAGAAGTTTCCTTAAATTCAACAGCATCTGGCCCGTATTTTCACCTCATATTTGAAGTCGAAAGAGCCAATTCTGGAGTGGTTGGTAGAAGGGCGCACAGTACTCCTGCCGAAAATGGGCACTCGAACCTGTGACAAAATATGTATGAACAACGCAGCTCAAAGAAAGGCGTAGCAGGATGTCGGGAGAACCTGCTTAACGATAGATGTGTCTGCAAAGATGCAGCATCCTACTAACGTGACCTATCAATGGCCTGCATTGATTACGAGGAAGCTTGCGACTCGACCTCCAATAAACTTATCATCTGTCTTTTGGACTGCTTAAAGGTTCATCCAAAAATCGTGATGTGCATAGGGAGATTGATGCTACTTTCGAAAACCAGATTTACTATCTCATCTGGAAAAAATCGTGTGACAAACAAAAAGGTCACTTTCCAAAGAGGCGTCTTTCAGGGCGACTCCATAAGCCCGCTCCTCTTTTGCTTGACATTATGCTTGCCATCCCGGTAGTACTCTATTAATTTGGAGTGGTTCCATGGACGAAGAACGAGCTCAGATCTCTTAATATCAGGACACGAAAGGTTAAGCACGTTAACAAAAGAATGCATCTTAAGTCTTCTTTTCCGCGACTCTACATCTCACGCGGTCAAGTGGGTCGCGGAATATTGAATATTGAATGTCTTCACAACAGGATTATTTTGGGTACAGCACATAGAGTCGCAATTGAAAGAGATCCTCTTCTTAAAATGGTCAGGAAGCAGGAAGAAGAGGGCAAAGGAGCGTTTCTGTACAAAGCAGCGGTGGAGGCTGCTGAAACACTCGGACTTAACTTCTGTGTCAGGAGTGAGCAGAATGCATCAAACCTTATGTATCTCAAGTACTTCCGGGAACAGCTCCTGGATAAGAGGATGCACGGCACCTTCCACATAAATGTGGAGGATAAGTCAATGTAGTGTGAGCCAACTTTTGCTTCCCTTAAATCACCCGGATTGAAGTCGGGCACTGATAGTTTCATTTTGGCATGTTACCCCGAGCATCTAGGACACATACCATTTAGTTGTCCAACTCATGCGTGAACAACCTACATCCAAAGCCGCAATGCGGCACTAAGAGTGCTTTATTACCATCTCCTAGGGAAATAGAGTCTGTTTTTGAGAATGAGAAGTGCCGCACATACTGGAACTTTATATTCTCGACAATTGTTTCTGTTGCACACTCTAGGTCTGACATAGTTCTCCTTGACTTCGAGAAGTGAATATTCTGGTAAATTAATCGTTCTTATCATAGGCGCTGTTGGAGATGGCAAGCTTTCAGTGGTTTATAGCCTGAAAGCATCCTAGCGTGTGAACAATATGCTAAAACACATGCGGGGAAAATGCAGAAGGCAGTCGTCCGTGGGTCGCTCTGTGTCCTCAGGGAGCACGAGACTTTTGCCGCATTTTTCAGATTAGCACCCGATCCCGGCGAAATCCTGCTGTTGTCCTTATGACAAACTTTCAATCATATATATAGATTGTGACGTGGTATAATATATCACGCCGAAATTGATTAAATAAACACGCCCAATCAACTTCATTGAATATAAAACTTATTTAGTATGCCCTACCTGGTCGAGCACAGATTCTTAGGAGCTGTCATATGACAGAAGCTTCAATATGGACGGGCATTTGCCGTGAAGATATCCTGTTGACGCCTAGGGATTGTAAATGGACAGCTCCGATCCGTCACCAGTCCGGGGGGTTATTATAATTTGTATAAAAATCCATCCACTAATGGCTGCAAACTTTTTTATTTATTCTGTTCACTAGACGTTCTTGGGGCAGGCGGGCCCAAAACTAGACTACGCCACCCGCACACATTATTCAACATCCTAGATTCACGACTAGATAGTCGCGAATCGTTAATTCACACACGACACCTCCAGTTTATATTGACAGGAGGGAAATACGGCCACATTGTAACCCCATACCAGCAGTATAGGAGGTGTGGATACCCACTGTCGGACACTCTATTTTAATTATGCCTTCACACGCTTTTGCGTAGCGTAGTCGACGATCTAGGTGCGTGATATATGACCTATGTGCCAACTCTCTACTCGGCGTCGACGATATCCACTCTGTGTTCGACCATCTTACAGGCCACCTCGTTGTCAGTTATGTCTCCCCTATTGACGTTGAAATTAATGACATGAGCCTTAACCACATGAATTGATTGGGCGCATATTACTATACAAAGGAAACATTTTGGAAGATCTATTAACACTTGCTTGGGCATCCAATTTAAAATCGTTTGGGCGTAGAACTTAAATTATATTGAGATCAAACTATATAAGTAAAGGTATGTGACATGCCTAAATAATTGTTTAAAGGCAGGTGTTCTTGTACGTTAGTGGAATCTTTCGATGTATTGAATCTTATTGTGGGGCGTCAATTCTTGGTTCTGGCGGCGGGTCGTCGCGTCAAGGTGTCAAGCGGAGTAGTTTTCCAAAATAGCGCGACACCATGACATTAAAGGTCAGAGAAAGTCATCGCCTTTTTGGCAGACCCCGGCTGTAAATTAGCTTGAGGGAATAGATTCACTTCTGGGCATCTCAAACCGACTATTTGTTTAATAAATTTTGCATTTAGGCGAAAAAATTCGAGAATAGAATAACGGTAAGGTTCCCTTGTCCGTTAACGAGGTAGTTGCGATAAGTGATATTTCCAACATGGCTAAGTTATTGCGGTCAAACTCGACAATAAACTAGGGGCGAATAGCTTCGTTGGCAATTGAGTTTTGATCCTTGTAATTATGATATAATGATGGGTCGTGATATCGGTTTCGTCGGTTCTTGAAGTGATAATTTATGACTCATGCGTCGACCACCAACTTTGTAATAGTCGGTACAAGTACCTCACCGATATAACCGTTAGGTTAAGCAAATTAGTTGTTCGTTAATTTTGTTAAATTCAAGATGATTGATTTTTTACGGGATATTTCTAGGTTATGTGACGCCGTAACAGCCACTAAATAAATGCATCTTTTATTGTGAACCGTAAATTGGTCGATATTATTTTATCTTGCAACTGAATTATCACTCTTGCTCGGTCTCTTCCTAACCCTACCCCTCTCTGTGTTGGGCTAGCGGGAGATAAAATAAAAATTTCTCATGCGAAGTAATTCAAATTAGTTCACGATCACATAACTTTTGATCGTTTACGGTATTTCTTAATTTCACAAGCGATCAGTCGCTCTTCAGGCAAGAATATATTAATAAGTCAAAAATTTGAAAAGGTGAACCTCAGTAAATCAAATTAAATTAAGTCACAATTAGACTCTCTCGAATGGAGGCCATGGTTCGATTTGGTGTGGCAATAGGACCAAACCGAGTGTACGAACAGGCAATGGCCCCGGACACACACAAGAACATCGTTTTAAATAGTCGCTCCATGATTATTATGGGCTTTCATCCATAGGTACTCATGACCTGGTAATTTGCTACTAAACATGGTCGTGACGCGGAAAATGATTAGTAGATTCGATGGTGTCGTTCATTTTTTCGGAACTTTGTATTCTGCTGACTATACAATCCGTTTATAGGGATCCAAACATTCATCCTGGAGGACCCTATAAGAAACCAACATTCATACTGGATTGCCCATTTATAAGGATCCACATGCCATACAAACGCTAGTTCCAATGCCAACGACTGAGACCAGCGATTGAAAATATTAATGTTATTTGCATTAAGCGGCGAGAGGGACACACAACTTCAAACACGCACACGGACACACAAATACTCAAGGAAAACTTATGACTATTATTCTCATGGGTTGGAAACGTTTAAGTAACCAGAGGATATTAAGACGATTGTGTCTGGCTAGATGGTCAATCAGAATAGTCCTGCTCCCGTAAAGGAAAAGATCTTTCTTCTCTAATACTTTAACTGGACTATATTTCTAGTAAGACTTAAATCTCTCTAGTAAAACAGTGTTCAGGGTAATTTTTTGGGTGCACTATCCCAGCAACATAACTATGTCTACGCTTGTACTCTTGAGAGGCAAGCATCATACAGCTATCAAAGATGTACTCGATGTTCTAATTGGGATCTTCACAAAAGCGGTCTCTGTCAATAACTGCCGCCATTTAGTTGATGTGTTTTTTATTAGCTCCTCCCTATGATTAACCTGTGTTGGATGGCAATAACAAATCCTTCCGTCCCCAGAAAGTTCTTTCCGCCTTAACAAAAGGTTTGAAGCATCACTATCCACACACGGAATACCTAATGTTTGGGTATGTTGCTTGTGCAGCTGTTTACCTCGCCACTCGACGTACAGTGAGATGGTAGTCCTGTATTGCAAATATTCACGCAATTGCGTAAACCGAGAGTTACACAATTGACGAGCATCCAAGATACCTCTGCCTCTAAGCTTGCGTGGCAGAACTATTGTCTCCACAGCTGTCCTTTCATGGAGCATTCGGTGATACGTCATTTGAAGGTGGATGATTCTGTTAAGCCTCTCGAGGTCAGTCATAGACCAGATGACCAATCCAAAGGAGTATGTTAGGAGAGAAATGACATAGGTGTTAATTGCGTTTATGATTTTTTTTCGCACTAAGACCAGACGACAGATACAGACTAAGGCGACCCGAAAAAGCAGTCTCAAGCGCCTTTTTAATTGCAGAGTGGAGCGGACCCCTCGCCTGCAATATGCCAAGAGTATCTGGACAATTCTTCAATAGTCATCCCCTCAATCTCTCGATGGCACACATAGGCATCCTAATGACATAGGAAAAATGCAGCAAGATATTAAGTAGACTGTTCAGTTTCGACTCTGAACTTGTATAAAACTTTATGTCTTTCATGTACAACAGATGAGTGAGTTGAGACTCAACCACTCTTACCTGAATTTTTAATCCATAGAGCGTGTTGTTGAGTATCCAACTAAAGGGGTTCGTATGCTCAACACAACCATAGTGCACTGAATGAATTAACTTGGAAGATTCCTCGTTTAATGGACAAGGACCGGATATTCCTCATCACGTCACGACTAAAAAATTTGATCCTTGTGCACCATGAGTGCATAGCACGATCCAGAAAATGGACGACGCGCGGACAGATCTTATATCTCTTAAGGACCTCACGCATATAATCGTGGGGTGTTGAGGGAAACGTCTGTTGGTAGACAATGCAGGCCATGTGAAAACTGCATTGGTGGTGTTTCGCGTGCAACACAACCACTCTGTGAATCGTAACTTAGTTCTTACAACCACAGGAGTCTTGATATCAACTGTTTTGTTCTTTGGAGAAGGCGTTGTTCTCATCATATTATCAGTCTGTCCTTCCTATGAGTCAACAACAAGGAGAAATTTTTCATCCTTTACTTCATCCTCATCAATCCAAAAGACTGCACAAAGATTTCCCAAAGATTCCAGAAAAGATTTTGGATTGAATCAAAACATTTTACAAAGACTTCAATAATTTCCCAAAGATTTCTATGACTTCCCAAAGATTTCAGATAGGCTTCAATGATTTCTCAAATATTTGAAATATTTCGCAGAGATTTTACTCAGGTTTTAATAATGTCACAAATATTATCATATATTTCAAACATTTCAAACATTTCCCAAAAATTTCAATGATTTCCGAAAGATTTCAATAATTTCATAAGTATTATGAAATATGTCAAATATTTCGCTTAAATTCTCAAGGATTACAATGTTTTCTTAAAGATTTTAAAAATTCCAGAAAGATTTTGAATATTTCAAAAACAATTCAGATAAATTTCAAAGTCTGCACCACCAGGACTTTCAAGATTTCGCGAAAATTTGTTATCGTATGGGATAAGAAACAAGGAGCAAAGGGTACTTTTTGTAAAACTAATAGAGTACTTCTTTCGTGCTCAAAGGGTAACAAATTCAGGATAAATTCATAAGATTTCAAAGAAATTAAACTATTGAATTGATATCTTCAACTCTTTGATACTTTGAATCATAACGATATTCGTTTGTATTATCGTTTCATAATTTTTAATTTTCAATGTAATTCCTTAAAGTGCGGTAGATTTTTTTCGTTTTTAACGTTCTCAATTTACAATTGCTTCATTTTGAACGTTTTTTCGAATAATTCAATTTTAAGGAATCATGCTTGAAATGTTTCCATTTTGAAGTTTAAAAGTGAGGGTGAATTTATTTTTTTGCTTTTAGACTATTTTATTTGATTAATTTTAGTGTTAATTTCAGTATTTAATTTAAAATTAATTTCAATTTTTAATCGATTCGAATTGGAAACTTTGTAAATTATTTAATTTCAAAAGTTTATAAATAGAAATACCATTTTAATTCATTTTAATTTCAAATGATACAATTTTCACAATTCAAATCTGAAACTCTTCAATTTTAAACGTTTTTAAATTTTCCTACTTTCGAAATTTGCATCTGAAATCATTTAATTTTTAGATTCTTTATATGAAAATAAAATCTTTATTTTAAGCGCTTTGAATTGTAAGTTGCTTATTGTAAGTCAACTCCTTCTTGATAAAATTGTCCAATTTTCAAAAGTTTACTGTCAAATTTTTCAATTTTTAAAGATTCTAATTTTTAAATTTTTAACTTAAAATACTTTCAACTTCTAATTATGCAAATCCGTTTCATTCTCTTTAAAACATTTCACCTCATTTACCATTTTTCAGTATTTATTTATTTATTTTATATTTCGTTTTTATATCATTGTTGCAAACATTTTTAAAAAAACTTCCACAGATAGAACTTTGTTTAGTAAAAAAAATGGAGTATAGTGTAAATTTTATTAAATATAAAATTTTATAATTTTATTACATATTAAATTATTAATTTATGTCTTAGAGATTGAGATGTTAGGATAGCTGTAATCTGAAGAGAATTATATGTGTAGCGTCTTGCGACAAAAGCACTATGTTCTCTAGGAAGTCCAAGTTGTCGTAATTCGCTGCTTAAATCAGCTTCAGAGACTCCATAAATAATACCTGAGGATGTGAAAATCAATTCCAAAGCTGCCACGATTTGTTTTGAATCGCTGAGTTCTGTCAAAAACACAAACAAATCAATAAAAATATTCTTTTTTTCTATAAAGCAAGGTGGCTGCAGATCAGAGAAAACCTGTAAATCAGATAAAAGACAGGAAACTTTGCTGGTCAGGGAGTCAGGGACTTTCAAAAAAATGCAAAAGTCGCTTTTAATCACTTTTTGCAGATAAAGTAACTATATTCACTTTTTCAAACAAAAAGATCATTCCAGTCACTTTCCTTTCAAAAAAACATGGATTTTTTAAATGCATTTTGGACAATTGAAATTTAAAAAAATATATTTTAATAATTCGAAGCGATTCCCAAGGATTTAAAGATTCCGAAGAATTTTCAATAAATTTCAATCATTTGAAGCGATTTCAAAGGATTTTCAAGGTATTTTTAAAACATCCAACGAAGTCACAAGATTTTTAAAAAGTGAAGGAGTCTACAAAAAATGTTAAAAGATTATGAATATTTTAGGGTATTCCAAAACATTCCAGTTCATTTTCAAAAGTCTTCAAATTTTTCAAGACATTTCTAAGGATTTGAATTACTTTTAAGAATTTAAAAAAATGCATAGGGTTTCAAAGACTTTTAATAGATTTCAATAATCTGCAGTGATTGACAGAATTTAGAGTATTGTTATTTGAGTATCAAGGTATTTTCAAAGATTTGAGAGAATTTGGAATATTTTAGGATACTTTAAAAGATTTCACGAAATTTTCAAGAGTTTCAGATATTTCAAGGGAATTCAAAATATTGTACAGGATTTGAAATATCTTAGGATACTTTTAATAAATTACAACCTTTTGAAGTGAACCCAAGAAATTTTAAAGTATTAAGGGCATTTTTAAAAATCCCAAATAATGTTCAAAACCTTTACAAAACTTCAAGGGATTGCAGGAAATTTTGAAGTATTTGAAATATTCTGGGTATATAAAAAAATGCCGAGGAATTTTCAATTTATTTAAAAATATACGTAACTTCTCGTGAATAAATTATTATAATCTACTAAAATATGATAAAATCCCATGAAATTCTATTATAATATATTCTAAGATCCTGAAGAATGTAATAAAATACATTGACAACTTTAAAAATCCTTAAAATCATTGAAATCCTAGAAAACCTTAAAACTCATTATCCTACAATATTTCAAACGCTTTGAAATTCATCCAAATTAATTAATACTTCCTTGAAATCTTTCAAAATTTTCTAAATATTTCAAATTAAATGCTCTAGAAATGCCTTAGAATTTTTAGAAATACCCTAAATCTAAAAATCCTTTTAACTTATTAAAATAAACATTTCACAGGAGTATAAGACAATTCAGAAATATATATAGAGATGGACTAAACAGCGATTAACCCATCAGTTAATTTATAGAAAGAGAAGTGACTAATGTGATATTTCCATTTTAAAAAGTGAATAAAAAGTTATTTAAGAAATAAAGTGGCCTATAGTGACTTGGTCGTAGTCCTGGTTATTTTCAACAGTTACTTCTTACAAAAAGTCTCTGATTTTAGCTTTTTTTTAATCAAAATTCCAGGCTTGAAAGCTTTGATCTTATTCACAAATTATACATTTCTTAAAGTTCCATCATAACCTGCAAATAGGCACCTTATCTGAATATAGGGTACAACAGATGATACAAGGGACACATCTGTGAGGCCTGCTAATGTTCCGAAAAAATTTCTGATAGATTTCGCAAATAATTCAATTATTTCACGAAAATTTCCGGTAGATTTTTGGAAAGCGTCCAGACACAAAGTCAGGTTATATTAAATTTACTAGAAATTGACTTGTTGATCAGTTTTATACTTACTTACGTTTAAACTTATTTTTAATACTTACGGATAAAAATCCAAAACAGGCTTATAACTTCGTTGAAGGATTCGCAGTTTTCTACAAAAAAAAATTCTCACAAAACAGAGTCAAGAACCGATACGCACCGTCTTGTTGCAATTACCCAACCTAACCTGCAGCAAAAGACACTGGACTAGCCGGCTAGTTTTTTGTTTATTTACAAAAGTTTTTGTTTTTTATTATGAGATAACCTTGAAGGAGAAGTTGCTTATTGTAAAAAATTTTACGGACACATGTGTAAATGTAATATGCGAACGAATGTACAGTTGTGCTTGATCTTACGCGCGTTTCCCAAGACAAATAAACGTTCAGGTTAGTTCAGTCTCTTCACCACGCCTTGGCAGTCCCAAACTCTACAGTTCAACCACAACAGAACGAGCTTCATGATATGCAGCTCCCTTCTCCCCAAATATCCCGCGACGTAGCTTCCCATACCCATTATGACCCGAATTCTATCTAAATAGATCCCCTCCTACATCCTGTGCATCCCTTTCCTCGATTTATTTTAAAGTTTTCGTACCATGTATTATTGTAAATATTACTGTTATATATTGTTATATATAATATTATTATAACTCTTCTTAGTTACCACCTCTCTCACTCATCTTATTCTAGTTTCCACATTTTTCTTTCCATTCTTACTTCTTTCCTTTCCATTCTACAATCCTAAAAACCTTCTTTTTCATCCAACCTACCCATTCGCCCTTTTTCATCCATCCATCTATTCATAGCTTTGTTCCTTTATCCGCTTTCCTTACATATAATGTACTATTTACACACACACACACACACACACACACACACACACACACACAAAATTATTGAAAATTATTTTTTATAGAAGGATAAATTTCTGCTCTATTTTATTTCGAATCTTCATCAAAAATTTATCATGAACCCTACTTTTTATACTTGTAATTAGTTGTAATCATTTTTAAAATTTGGAGAATGAATTATTCACATTTAGACATAAAAAAACAGATTGATATTTAAATCCTATTTAATATAATTAATGTATAATTGTAGATTTAAATTATTATAATTGTGGTATGTATTATGATGGTAGTATGATTGTAAAAAGCTTATAAATCCTCATTTGACAGATAATTAATCATGATTTTTATATAAATGACTCAATATATCCAGTATCCACATGCGCATCATGAAGATCAGTGGTTGGCACGCTCTTGCCCAGGGCAGGGTCCCCTGCCCTGACTGCCCTGTGACCTACTCTCAGGGCAGCACCTGCGAGCTCGTCCCATAGACCTTATAGTACATGGACTGCTACTATCCCTATCTTCCCCAGCAAAAGCGCGTGGTCCAACATCTTGCTGG
>JAAAKG020146861.1:0-10584 GCA_010014905.2 Druon quercuslanigerum
TATGCTGAGAAGATCACCAGTCTTCAGCAGCGTTGTGTTGGATGGGTGTGAGTGTGAACCCATTTTATAGTAGCCGGTCGTCCTCTGGGCACGACATATATATATATATATAGGCTTTAACTAAAAATATGTTCATTAGTTATAAAGATGCTACAAATATTTACCTTAAGAGTTTTTTTTCTCCTTTCAAAATCATGAGATATTTCTTCATAAAATAAGTTTTGTTGAATTTATTTTACAATTATTTACAGACAATTTTTAATTAAAATTTTTTTACAATTAAAATAAAATTGTAAAAGCTTATGGGTTTGTTTTTAAATTTATATAAATCTAATTATTATAAGATTCTTAAGAAAATTAAAAAAATGTTTTCGTATGTATCAGATGTGTTTTATATGATTTAAAAAATATTAGAAAAATGTCTTGTTTATTTAAAACGTTTTTAATTCTTCAAGATATTGGCATCTGTCTAGAGTTTTTATCAAAAATTTGAAAAATCATTTAAAATGTAAAAAAAAATCCTATAATCTTGACACCTTTCAAAATTCTATTGTAGCTTCTAAAGTTTATCCTATGTTTCTAAAACTCTAATTTACTTTCTAACTAACTTTCTAATTCACTAAATTATTTTCATTTTTTAAAGTTATTAATCTTACCGAATTAAAACATTTGGCTTTAAAACCTTCTACTCTCTTTTTCGAAATCTCAGGAAATCGTTTGATGCGTTTAAAAATCTTCTTTAATTTTTTTTTTAAAGTACATGTCCCAAAATAAAAAATTATGTAAAATCGTCCCAGGATAATTAAAAAAATAATTCCTCAAAATAATTCGCCATCATGAATAATCAAAAACGTTTCGTAATCTTTTTTTAATTTTCTCTTAGTATTAATTTTAAAGCAATCATTTAAGTTTTCCCTCAGAAGATTCTTTTATTCTCTTGACCCCAGAAAAATTCAGTTTACACTAAAACTCCTTCTAATAGGCAGATTAGCCAGTTAGCCACCGAAAACGAATCGTGAGGTCGGGGGAGCTCGGGTTCATGCTCGTGCATTTTCGGCTCTGCAAAAGGCTCACTAACTCACCGCGTTCGCGACACGCTGCGTTTGAATGAATTTCTTCCGTACGGGAGAGTGGTGGGGGCCGAAAAATCCTACGTTCTGGAGACACTGGTCGTGCGGCCTATTATTTCGGCCGAGTCGAACGCTGGTAGTACACTTCAACAAGACGCAAGTTTTGCAATGCAAACCCTCTGGAATACTCGTAATCGCAAGACATTAGGAAGAGAGAGACACTGAGAAAAGGAAAAGAAAGGAAATACAGTGCAGGATTACATAGTGTGGAAACATGAATTAAAATTCGATCAATTTTAAATTCATTCGTATAGAATGTTATTTTTGTTATTACAAAAAATTCATTGTATGTATTCAAACAATAAATTATACTTTCTTCAGAAAAATTTGTGCTTCGAAATCTGAATTACTCATCTATTAAACTGAATTACCTACCTGTGAAGACCGATATAGTTTCTGGGGAGGGTAATACGGAAATACAACGGTTTAAAAATATCGCTTGTGATGATAAATCTGTAAGAGGGTTGTTTCATAACTTTATATAAAATCATTTTTAAATAGATAATTAGAAACTAACCTGAAAAGTATTTTATTATTTAGAACATTAGAAAACCCTTTTTAAAGATGTTATATAGACCAAGTATATAATTTGGTACAAAATTCAAATATTTAGTCGAAAAATTAACTACTTGGTTAAAAATTCATTTTTTTTAGTTGAAGATTCATCATTTAGTAGAAAATAAAGAAAAAATTGAAAACTACTCAATTTTTTCTAGAAATCTTTTTCAGCGGATTTTTTTACATTTTCTTAAGAGAAGGTAATAGATTTGTGTAAAATTTGACCCCCCCCCAGTTTTCATCAAATGCCCAAATTTTGAGACCCCCTGAATAGGCCTTTGCGATACTATTTTAGTGTCCTAAAATAGGGTCAAGTTCGTTAGCCAGCCATTTTGGATAAAAATTCAAAAAGTTTGCACATTTGGAAAATTTTTGAGACCACTTTTTTCAAAATTCAAAAATTCTCTGTACGGATATTCTTAGTATTTAAAAAGTTGAACAATTTATTTATATGACTTTTTTTACAAACACAACAATTACCAGAGTTATAGAATCTACAAAATTCCGAAAAATACACGAAAATGAACATTTTGAGGCAAATAACGCACGATATGAAAAATGTCAAGAAAAGGAAAATGTTGCTCTTTGAATGCTCTACAAGATTATCATAACAACTTTTTGAATTTTCTTGAAAAATCGAAAATTCATATTTTGAACGGATATAAAATAATGGATAATCCAAAAATTATATTTTTTCATTCAACAATTTCACAGTATTTTAAATATTTTCAAATATATAAATGTTTCTAAAAAAAAAAACTCTCAAAACAAATAAAAAGGAGGGCCAACCTCCACCCCCCACCGACAACGCCGCTGCCCCCCCCCCCCCCCCCATTAATCGAAGTTTCGTTGGACTCTTGCTGTATTTAAATTTTTGTCCCTAAATGATTGGGCAGACTCTTTTTGTAAATTATTAGGAGATAATGCATTGGGGCACTACATCTGCGTTGTAGAACACGATGCGGTAGAAAATTCAATTGACAAAGTCTGGGTCACTGAGGTTAGGGATATAATTTATAAGTTAAAAAACGATAAGGCTGCATTGTAGATCGAATGTTTGAAGTTTAAATCGTGAAAATAACATTGGAAATGAAGCTGCGTCCGTTTTATTACTAATGCATATTATGAATTGTAATAATATACATTTATGGAAATGATATGCAATCTGAGGGACAAATTCGAGTGCGAAGCACGAGATACGTGATGAGAATCTGTGAGTTATAGCCGAAGGAGCTTTAACAAAAGAGAATTCACAAACACCAAATTACTGTTGTCGATGCTGTGACCTTTAGTTTTAAAAAGTCTGTTATTTCAAAATCCACCAATTTTTTTGGAAATTTAGGTACTTTATTGAAAATATAAACTTAAAACCTAAATCTTTTTTTTTGTTGAAACATGAACTATTACATTTTTCGTTGAAAATTCATCATTTAGGTTAAAAATTCATTTTTTTTAAATTGAAAATTGAACTATTTTATTTTTCTTAGAAAATTTATCTTTTTTAGTTTAATCTTTAATTATTTTGGTATACATTTTTGTATTTTGTTAAAAATTGTAAATAATTTATGTACTTTGCTTAAAATTCTTTTTTTGGTTAAACATGCAACTGCTTGTTTGAAAATCAAACTTTTTAAGTTGGTTAAATTCAACTATTTTTAATTTAAAATAACGTTTTTTTAGTTGAAATATTTAATATTAAATGTTTAGTAAAAAATTCATCTTGCTGGGTTAATAACTCAATAATTTAGTAAAAAATTTAACTGTTTTTTAGAAAATTAATTTTTGTTGATGTATAAAAATAAAAAATAATATAAATTTAACTATGTAATTTCTGGCTAAAAATAGATCGTTTCTAGTTATAAAAATTAAACCATTTTTTTGAAAATTTATGTCATTTGTTATAGTAAATTTGTCAGTTTTGGTTAGAAAATTAATCTTGTTGGTTGAAAATGCAGGAAAAAAGTTATATGTGGTCCATAATTATTGGACCAAATACTGATATTTTCCATTTTTTCTGTAAAAAAATATGTATAAAACATATTTTTAGATAACCCCTAAATAAATTCACGAAAAAAATGTAGACGGTTAAAGTTATGTAATATAAGCGCCTGTTTGTCTAACGGCTTAGTTTATAAACCTTCAGTAACATGCATTCTGACAAGAAAAAAATGCGATATTTTCATCTTATTTAGTATTCATTCAGGTGTCATGTATAGTTTTGTAATGTTATCAGAGATAAAATCATAAATGTTTTTATGATCGCATTTTCATGTATTTTCTTTGTATAAGTTACCTCAAGCAGGCATATAAGCGGTTATAATAAACAAAAAGTCAGTTACAGATAAAATCATTTTTTTCTGTCAACGAAGTAATTTTGGCTTTCACTAACGAAGAAAACAATAAAAAATGAAGTACCCAATTCCTCTCTTCTTCTTATTTATTACTTGTGAGTATTTATGAGTATCATTTTAAATTATTGTTTAAAAAAAATTCTCTTAAAGCATTTTCAAGAAAATAATACATTTTTAGGTAAGTAGTAAAATGTTTAAACCAACGAGATGAATTTCGAACCAAAAATATAAATAGTAGACTGCTGTTTTCGGGTTCTATTAATTCGGTTCTTATTAAAGTGAGAAAACAAGAAAAAGGGGAAGTTTTTTGAAGGAAACAATGAAAACTGAATTTCGCATTCCTTAATTGACTACATTGTTTTTAATTATTCATACTTTAAAACTGATGTATTCAAAATTATTTTGTTTACAATATATGAAAATTATTAATTGTCAAAGCTTTAAAATTTTAGCTATTTATGAAACGGTCAATTGAAACTTTCTAATTTTGTCAATTTATCTTTAAAAAGAGAGACAAAAATTTGTATATACTCGGTCTTTGTCACATGTTAGAATCCTTGTAACTAAAACGCAATAAATTTGATTACCTGAAATCATAATATGAAATCATATTGGTTATTTTATTGCTCATGCCATAATTTTATAATTAACAGTTTTTTCCGGAAAAATTTTGGGCGATTACACAAGCGATGCCACAGGCGATGTAATAGGCGATGGCCAAGTAACCGTACCGGAACCTGCTAAAACTGTCATTTCAAAATCGTACAAATCAGAATGCCCGTTGGAAAAGGTAAAAAAAGTCGAGGATAAATTGTATGCATTATCGGAATATTCTGTCACTCTGGCAAATTAAATCTCAAATATCGAGAAAAACCAAAGTGCTTAAATGACGGAAAACTTAGATCAAAATTGGAAAAATTTGTAAACGAAGCCTGCGATTCAAAAGCGCCACAATCAAAAATTGTACAAGAAATTATTGACGAGACTTGTAATACCTTCGTTCTCGGAATGTAAGTTTCCTGAAAAATGTATCTATCTGTACCTAGAAGAGCAAAACTTCAGACATTTTATTTTTAAAGTTAAAACTTACTTTTTAAGTGAATTTTCAATAATACGTCTATTCTTTTCTAGACTTAAGGCCTGGAATACGGATCAAGGAGTAAGAATGGATAAAAAGACCGGATAAAAAACTAACTTAAGGCAGCGACTAGCGGTTCCAAAAATGATAGTGCTAAAACGTTTATTTTTGAAAATTAAGATAATGCGACAAAAAAATGTTTACTTTTGAGTTCAATAGTAGTTTATATTTTACGAGCTAAAGTCCTTTAAAATTTAACTTCAGAAATTTATGCAGAGAATTTTATAAACTTTGCAGTTCTTTCAAAAATGGTAAAATGTAAATCAATTAAAAATAATAAAGGTTTAAAAATGTATGCGCATGTTTCCCTTCAAAAATTCTATAATGAGTGATCTAGAAGTTATTAACTATACTTATTTATGATTTTATTCATTTAATCATGAAAATGCTTTAGTTTGAATTTGAATAAAGATTGTTATATAGTGTTAGACCTGCTCTAAAAAATGTTATCTGAAAATAAAAAATAAAATTTTTTTCTGGAATTAATAAAAGGCAAACTGGACAAAATTTTTTCTGAAAGAAAAACTAAACGGTTTTCAGACTGGAGGTTATAAGTTTTGTGGTTTTACATTTATAAGTATTTAAAATTGAATAATTTAATACCAGAGAAGTTAAAGTAATTTCAATGACTTAATGTCATAAATTCGCAAACCTAATTTAAAAATTGTTTTTCATTTTGAAATCATTGAACTCAAACTTATTTAAGTTAAAGTGATTTCATAAAGCAATTTAGGCGGATATTATCGGACCACCAACGGGGTGCATAATAAAAAATTAACCTTGCCTTCAAGTGGTAAGGAAACTGTCCGGAATATGGGAAAAAAATTTCTAACTAGCCGTTAGAAAGCTTATTAAATTCTGCCTTAAATGAGTTCTAGTTCAGCTATTTTGGTCTTGCGAATATTAATTAATCACGTGAGAAAGGCAAAAATGAAATACCGAATTTTAAGGAATTTTGTGTCTCATCTTAATTTATAGAGAGAAGCTAGGAAAATAAATGTATTAGATATCAAAAGCAATTTTAAATTAATTTAATGAAATTTTGCGATTCTATCTAAATTGAAAAAGTTATATATAATGTTCAAACTGATTCCGATATTTTTCTTATGAATACATAGGTAAAAAATTTTTGTTTAAAAATCGTAGTTTCTTTAAATTGAATGCCTTGCAAAAATGCTGAAATCTTGTTGTAAACAATTTTTGTTCGTTGTTAAAGATTCATCATTTTAGTTAAATTTTATCTCTTTATTTTAAAATTTAACTATTTTACTTAAAATTTTTCTGGGTTCAAACATCAGCTATTACATTTTTCATTGAGAATTAATCATTTTTGGTTGACAACAGTGGGGGCGGTCACTTGACTGATGAATGAATGAATGAATTAATTAATTTTTGTAACTAAAAGTAAAACTATTATTTTCATTTTTGGTTTTAAAATTGATATTCCGATGCAAAAAATGATCCCTTGTAGTTAAAAATTTAACCACTTAGTTAAAAATTCACGTATTTTGTTGAAAATTCTTTTTTTTTTTAGAAAACTAAACATCATGTTTAAGAAATTTATTTTTTGGTTAAAAATATATCTCTTTTTGTCAAAAATTTAACTAGTTTGTTGAAAAATAAAATACTTTGTTAGAAATCTTTTATTTTTTTGAAGATTTATGAGTTTAGTCAAAAATTTACCTCATTGGTTAAAAATTGAAATACTTTGTTGAAAATTGCTTTTTTTGTTTGTTTGAGAATTAAATTTTTAACCGCAGATATAACTATTACGCTTTATTTAAATTGGTATTTTTAATTACAAATTTATCCTTTCTAGTTGAAAACTGAAATATTTGGTTCAAAATTAGTTTCATTTGGTAGACGCTTGTTGAGAATTAAACTATTTTGTTGAAAATTAGTATTTTTGGTTTCATTCAAATGCTTTTTATTCAATTTAAAATAATCCTTCTTTCGAATATCAACTATTACATTTTTCGATAAGAAATAATCTTTTTTGGTTGAAATTTGAACAACTTTGTGAAAAATTTCGTTTTGTCTTTGGTTAATTTTACTTGGAAATCCAACAATTAGGTTATAAATTAACACATTTGTTAAATATTTAAATTTTTAGGTTTAAAATTCATCTTTTCCATAAAAAATGCCTCTTTTTTTCTTAAAAATTCCACTTTATGGTACAAAATTTATGTATTTTGATAAACTTGGACTTTCTTGCACAAAGAAACTTTCGGTTGTAAAGTTTGATATTACAATATTTATTTTTTATAATTTTTTTAATTTTTTACAAAATTGACATATTTGCACAATGTAACGTTGTACCTAAAAAATTTGAAACTTGGGCATCGTCTATATCGAGATTAGATCTCTTGAAAACTCTGTTTCTTCATAATTTATAACAATTGTTAAAAATAAAAACCCTCTTGACTATAATAGTTTTTCTTCTAATTTTTAAATTAATTTTCGAGACTACATAAAATTTTTTACTCTTTATATTTTTCTTAACTTTGTCCAAACAAACAGAAGACAATATTTTGAAAATGTAAATACAGTAGGTTACGTTTAGAATTTCGGAATAGGGTCTTCTTATTTTTCAAAGGAAGTTAAATATATTACACTATCGCGTTATTAAAATAATTTTTTTAATACTTTTCCCATTTTTAAGCCATTTTTAAATTACTAGATACACTCCTGAATAAGTTTCTTTTCACAAAAATTTGCTCAAAGTTGCAATATTCTGTGGAAAATTAAGACAATGCACAACTGAAAGAAATTTTGAAAATTTAAGAAATGTAAATGAGAATAAAATCAAATTTAAAATCCTAATTGATGTTCAATAATCAAGTTAATGTGCATAAAATGTTCCTATTGCAATTTGAAGAAAGATAAACATTTTCTTAAAATTGAAAAAAAAATCTTTTTTTGGACAAAAATGAAAAAGAGAAAAGAACAATGGGAAGGCAATCAACCAAATCCCCTTCCTTTTCTTTTCATTACTTTTGTAATGTTTTTGATATGTACTTAAACGCTATTACAACAAAAGCTTTTAAGTTTATCTTTTGCAGGAAATGTAGAATAATAGAAAATAATAATGAATAATCTTTATTAAAAAACCAAAAACCTTACGTTTAAGGTTTTTTTTCTTCAAATATATAGCAATCGATTGGACACCATATATGCCATTAAAAATTATTTAAATGCACTGTTCTCAATAATTGTTCAATTTTGGGTTTTTTTATTTCAGACAGATCAATTCTGTTTAATTGGATCGCGTTAACCGTTTAATTATGAAAATTGTCTATATTTTTTTTTTTTACTTTAAAATTTGAGTATTTTAAATTCTGTTGCATAAAATATTTTATCTGAAATAGGCAGAAGAAGCGCACTTATCTGCTAATAACGTCGCTCCACGCGCAATCTTCATTACGTGGTACAAATTACGTGGCCATTTTACAAAAAAATGACGCTTATTCTACCTATTTCAGATAAAGCATCGTATGCAACACGGTAGTAAAGTTGTTTTATACTCTGATGCAATTTTATCGTCCTCGGAAGTTAAATTCTGAACCCTCGTATAATGTTCAACTTTACTGCCTAGGTACATAATATAGTATTAAAAGTACTAATTTGCAAAGCTTTACAATTTTACCATATTTTGAAATGTTCAATTGAAACTTTTTAATGTTGAGTATCTATGCTTTAATATTATGAACTCAACTAGAATTTTCCAGGCGGAAAAATAATATATAGTTTATATATAGTGGAAAGATATGTAAAACTTGCTTTTTTTTCAAAAAAAAAAATGTAGAAAACTAATAAAAATTATAAATAATATTTAACACTATATATGTATACAATTTTTGCGGCTGGGTTCGTATGTAAAATTCGAAGCTGCGGATCCTTACAAGTTGTAAAATGAAGTTTTTAATTTCGAAACGAACACGAAAAAAATTCAAATTTTGGCCCCCGTATTGGATTATATTGCACCGCAAAACCAATAAATGTTGTAAATCCAAAGTTTTTTTCGAACTAGATCCTACGTTATAATTTTTTTTTTTTGCAATGATTCGTTTTACAAATTATGATTTTCAGAAAAAATTCATAACCTTTTTTTACTCATCCCCTCATTTTATAATTAATGAAGTTCACTTGAGATATTAAATCAAAACAAGATTTCATAACATGGATGTACCCAAAAGACGCCAAACTTAGACTATCTGTGGATATTTTGATAAAAAAAATCTGCGATTCAAAATCACCGCAATCAAAAACTGTAAAAGAAATTATTCACCAGACTTGTAATAGATGGATTCCCAAAATGTAAGTTGCCTTGCAATAATTCTATCTGTACCTATATAATCGAAATTGTTGTTACATGATTTTGAAAGTTACAATGTAATTTTGAAAGTTAATTTTTAATAATAGCACTTCTATTATTTTCTAGACTGAAGGGTCGGGTGTACAGATCCCTAACGCGACGATGGTAGAGGCAAAGAGAAGTAGAAGTAACGGTAATAAAAATATAATTGTCATTCATAATAATTTTAAAAACGTGAATCAATTCAGAATAATAATTATACGTTATCCTCTATTATCTTTATGTAACTCTGCTCTCCTTATTTTGTATTATAGTACAAGTTTTATTTATTTATTTTTTTTTATTTTGAAAAGATCAACTCTTTTTTAATAGTATAATTCCAAATGTTCTCACCATTCCGGCATGAAAATTGTTCAAAATTTTATTTTAAATTACACATTCATAGTCTAAAATCTGTGTAATTTAAATTCTTTTGTGTAAAATATTTTAAAAATATTAATTTTTAAAGCTTCAAAATTTGAGCATTTCTAAAAATGTTTAATTGTAACGTTCTAATTTTTTAGTAACTAAAATTTAATATAATGCAAATTCAATTAGAATATACAAAAAGACCAAATTATTTATGGTTTATACATTGTGGAAATATATGCATAATTTTCATTTTTATATACAATTTTATAATTCGAATTTGACGTCCAATTTATTTTGCCTTTTTTATGAAACTTACAACTTTCAAACGTAGTTTTTGATTTCAATAGAAATACGTAAAAATTACACAATTGTGTTCACCGTATTGGATTGTATTGCACCTATCCCAACATTCCAATAAATGTTGCGAAACCATAGTTTTTCGAGCTATTTCCTATATTTTCGATTTTTTTCACTTAAAGATAAATCGCTTGACTAATCTTGATTTACAAAATAGATATATTTAAAAATAAAATATATTTTCTGTATTTATTTAAATATTGTTTTTAGGAGATGGCTTCTAGAAGATTAAACTTTGAGTTTAATAGCAGTTTATGTTTTTTTGAGCCAAAGCCCTTTAAGCTTTAATTAATGTATGTAGAATAATTCTACAAACTTGAAAGT
>JAAAKG020146862.1:0-10584 GCA_010014905.2 Druon quercuslanigerum
CCATATCTGGTACTTTGTGGATCTTTAACGTTTTCATCTTCATATTGACATACTTTATGACTCCACCAACACACTTCTGCAAGCATTGCGTCCAGCTTTTTGCCTTTGTATCTTTTTTCCATTGGCATTATTACCTGGTGGAAACGCTCCCCTTGCTCGTCCGATTCGGTTAGTAGTTGTTGCAAGAAGTCATTGAGGTGATGATGCAAGAAATGCAGTTTCAATGTCATGGAGGCGTTGATGTTTTCATGACATTGAAGCATTGTTGTTACCAATTTGTTCACTTCATCTGGCTCTGCTCGATGCTTCCCCAAAACGCCCTCAATCACAGCTTTTAAAGCGTAGTTGATGATTGATGTCTCTGAGCAAAATCCTTCGGTGGCTTTTCTAGTTTCCAGATGTACTTAAGAAATAGCGTAGAGAGAAGTTTTTTCCATGTTGTTTGTTGCACTGTGTAATGATTCCAATCGTTTTCAATTGGGTACCTATTATTCTGAGTTAGAGGTTTAGTGGTGACTACAGCATTTTGATATCGCTAGAATTATTTACCACCGGTTTTTTACTCTTTCAAACAAAAAAATGTCAACAATATAAATTATTAAAAAAGTAAATAAATGCTTTACACGAATATAACTACTGAATGAAACTACTACTGCCTACTTGTTAATCACACTATATGACTGTCAGATCGTTAAACGGTCGCTTAAACTTGTTTTACATTATTTAAAATTTAATTTATAGCCATTAAACACGTGCACGTCGTGTGTGCCATAAACGAAAACTGCAGAAAACGCATTGCAGGCAAGTTTTTACTCAATTCAATACGATTGGAAACAATTGACACAATTAGCAACAAGGTAAACCGATTCAAGTTTTTATCAATGTTTATCGTCGTAAATCGTGCACAATCGATTATTTTTAGAAGGATGATTAAATCGAGTGGAGAAAAAGTAGGCGGAATAAGGGAAAAGGGATAAAGAGCAAGTGAGGGGATGGTATGTACAGAAAGTGTTAGGAATGAGGGAAGATACAAGAGGGGAAGTAAGGGAAATTGAAGGGAATAGTGAATTCGAGGTGAGCAGGAAGTTGCAGTGGCGGAAGTTAGGAAATGAAGGGGATAATTGTCTGGTAAGAGATAAGGGAGATGGGGAGGTTTAAACGACTTAATTGACTTCTTAATAGGCTACGAAAATCTTGTTTGTAGATACTCAGTGCTCAATTTGATTAATATTTAATATTCTTCAAATTAATAAAAAATTATTAATAATAATATAATGATTATACTTTTAAACAATTTAAATAATTGCTCAGCATAACTGATTGGACATTTAACTTGTTGAAAACGCGTGAAAGTATTGTCCAAACGTTCGAAGTAAGGTCGACATTTTTTTTTCATCAAATCACAAAATAAAAAATATAGTGATGTAAAGGACATCAAAATGCATATTTTTTGGAAAATTAAAATTTTTATTACAATAATAGTTTTGGAGAAAAAAATTATTTACCTTTTCTCCTGATTCTCGGAAAATCCGTGCGATTATAAACTTAATTCGCGATATTTTCAAAAAAAAAAATAAAATAAAATGATTTAAAAATTGATACATAACTGCTCTATATCCAAGCGAAGCCAAAAGAGTCATTTAAAAACGATTAAATGTTTGCTTAATTGAAATTAATAATTATTAGTGCTTTATCGAATCTCTGAATTTAAATTTTCTACATGCGAGGAATTTTATCAAAATTGACTAATAGATAAGTGAATAAATCAATATCTAATTAAGTAATTTGAATTTGAATTGGTTACCGCTGAATATTTTCAGAGTTCTCCTGTTTAAACTACGTTTCTCACTTGGTTATTTTTTGTTTTGATCAATTAAGAATGTTCTTTTCCAAAAGTAACATATAAAGAAGCTCGCCGATTCGTTCATCTACGAGAGAGTTTCCAACAGTTTTTGCGATTTGGTACTTATTCATAAAAAAAACTAATTTTGGCTCACTGTACACGATCTCATTTTGGAACAGTCTCGAAAAGGACACAAACGTTCAAAAAACGAAGATTCTTGCAATATAAATGTGAGCAAAAAAGCCCGGAACAAGGTAAATATAGTGAAATTCAATTTTCTCATTAGAATTTTAAGCCAGTGCCAAAGAAAAAAATATATTATATTTTATAATGTATAACATTATTTATTATAACATAGTATAATTTTTATATTTCTTATGCTAAACAGTTATAATGATAAAATATTTATAAAATTTTACTACAGGGTCCCTTTTTATTGTATAAGAATTTAATTAACATTACAGGATATTCTTTAATATTTAAGCAAGATAGATTAAATAAATAAGTAAATCATGCTAAAAACATAATTAATCATTTATCGAATTTGTCTCTAAAGTACATGAATTAGAATAAATATTCAAACACATTTTTATTGCATCTACTTATATTTAAAATTTAGTGCATATTTAGGTAAAATAATGTGAGTACTATATTAAAAATTAAATTGAACCTCTTCAAATTCCTTACTTTTCACGTAGAAATTTGGACGTCCAAAAAGATACATTAATTTTCAACCAAAAGGATTAATTTAATACCAAAAAGACGATTTTTCAAAAAAATATATTAATTTACAATCAAAGAGTTGAATTTGAAACTAAAAATCAATTTTCAAACTCATAGCTGAATTTTGAACCAAAAATATCACTTTTCAACCAAAAATGACATAGTTAAATTTTCAGTTAAATAAATTATTCTAACACAAAAAAATAGATTTATTTTTAAACAAATTTAATCGAAACTTTAACCAAATAATTTTGTTTTCAACATAAAAGATGAAATAATGACTAAAATTATCAATAGTTAATTGCAAAACTTGAATTTTTAACAAAAAAGTTGAATTTTCAATTAAAGAAGATCCACTTTTAACTAAACAGTTAAATTTTTAACCAAACTGATAAATTTTTAACTAAAATCCTCAATATTTATCCCTAATAAATGAATTCAAAAAAAAAGAATGAATTTTTGAGAAGAGATTTCAATTGTTGAGGAAAGTATTTTTTTTAACCAACACGATGAACTTTCTACCATTTTGGGCCATGTAGACAAAAATATAAATTCAAAGGTAAAAATACATGAATATTTAATAAAATATTTGAATTATCAAATACAAATAACACAAATTTTCAACCAAATAGTTAAATTTCAAACAAAAAAATATCCATTTTCAAACAAAAATGGAGATTAATTTTTTTACAAAATTTCAACAAAGTATATACATTTTTAACGAAAAAAGATTATTTTGCAACAAAATATCAAGTAATTAAATTGGAAATTGGAAAAGTTATTTGAGAAAGAACATATTTTTAATAAAATAGTAAAAGCCTTAAGCTAAAGCAGAATTATTTTTATTAATCTGTCTCATTTCTAACAAAAATGATAATATTTTTACCAAATGAGATTTATTTACAAACAAATAAGATGAATTTTTAAAACAAAAAAGTTCCGTTTTATCCTGAAACTGAAATGGTTAAATTTTCGATTCAAAAATGGAATTTCTAAACAAAGCTCAACTAAGTATTTCACAAAATAATAAAGTTTTTGACCATAGAGGTAAATCTTCATCCCAACATTTATTTTTCAGCACACGAATTCAACTTTGATCTGAAAAAGAGTTTTCAATTAAGAATTTATTAGTTAATACAAAATATTTTAATTTTAGATCAATAACAATTGAATTAAACAAAAAAAGGGATATAAAAAAAAGTTCCAGTTTCAGACAAAGAGATAAAATTTTAGCTAAAATAATAAATCTTTACTCAAGAAATTATTTCTAAACAAAGTTGTTCAACTTTAAATTGGGTGAACGTTTTCTTTTGAATTAAAACGGTTGAAATAAAACGATTGATTTTTGACAACAAAAAAACAGTTAGTTTTCACCTAAAATAAGAAGAAATTTTTAATAATATAGTTAAATTTTTATAAAAGAGATGCATTTTTAATTAAAATGATTATTTTTAAACCTAAAAATTATAACAGCTTTTTAGAATTAGTTCAATTTCCAAACAAAAAAAAATAATTTTGATCTGCAAATTTATATAGTTCATATTTATATCAAGAAAAATTGTCAATTTTTGATCAAAAGCAGTTGTAGTTTTAACCAAAAAGGCTCAAATTTCTACCAAAAGAGTTGAATTTTTTACCAAAATAGATTTTTCAGTAATTTTAAGCAAAAAAGTTAGTATTCACCGATCTAGTCCAATTGTCTATAACATAATTCAATTATTACCCAAAAATATGAATTCTTAGCCAACAATGTAATAATAGACTATTCAATAAAAATATGGAAAAAAAGGTGTTGCTCTAACTATGCAACATTTTACGCTCTGCACTGAAGTTATTTTAAATTAAAAAAAAAAAGTTGAATAAAAAGGAAAGTTTGTGCAAATTGATGTTAAAAAATCTGTTATTCCACTTGTACTCACCTCTACATCCCAATATCATCTCCTGATCCCGATATTTTGAATAGTTTTTTAAATTTCACGTATTTAGTGCAAAAAATGAAAATTCAGATATGACATAAATGATAAACTTTTAAAATATATTTAAAATATCAAAAATGCTTGCAATACATATCGAGAATGTGCTACTGGAAATCTCTTATTAAACTTTGTATAAATCAGTTGAATGGATTAGGCTACAGACGTGAGCACATGTAAAAAAATTAATTTTTTTACAGTCTTTCAATTAAAATGAATTTTTCAATAAAAAGAATAAAATATATCTCTATAGCAAATATTTTTTAATATTAACTATCAAAAAGATCAGTAGAACTAGCGGCTTCTTCGATTTTAAATTAAAAATTAAAAATACCATACAAATTTGATTCGAATATAATATGGTACAATCAAATTAAAACCTAAAATAATTCAATTGAATTTATTTAATTAATTTTTAACTAACATTAATTAGACAGTAATTAGTTCTTTTTATTAACTCAGAAGGCTATATAATTTAAATTAAATTCTGTGCACCTATTTTAATTTATTTCGAATGCAAAAAAAAACATAAAGTCTCACCAAAATTTTCTGTGACGCAAAAAATTTTCTTATAAAATCAACGTTGGTCAATTAATGTAGGAAAAAATATTCATGATAATGTATGTGAAGAAACTTTTTTTAGAAAGTATCCTACAGAAATTTTTCAACCGATGTTTAGAAGACATATTGGACATCACATGACTTGGCGGAATTAAATGTTATAAACAAAATGATATTTATAAATGATATCTCGATATATGGTATTCATGGGATAATATAGCCCTACCAAGATGTACAATATCTAATATTTATTCTTAAAACTTATTTAAAATTTATTTAGTGCACTGTATAAAAAAGTTTCTTGAAATATTTTCTCATGAAAATTTTTCCTTAAATTACTCGACCAACTTTTATTTTAGAAATTCATATATTTATACCTAACAGATTTTGTGAATTGTAGATGTTTTAAGTGTAATTTTATTTTTGTATTTTGCTCGTCATAATCATTTAAATACCCGTAACACCAAATTACCTTAAATGTGGCTTATTTAACCCAGACTTGAATAAGATTTCCACTGGATAAAAAAATATTGTTATTATTATTTTGCGCGTTACTATCACCTTTCAAAGTAAAGGCTAATTTTTTATTAGTTTACCTGATTACTTCATGCTGTTATACCTATAATTAGCCATGAAACCATACTTTTTTACAGTTTCCAAATAATTTTTTGTCAATTTTTTCATTTCACGGAATTTTTTATGATTATATTTTTTTAAAAGGGTATATTATGCACGTGGATTTTCTCGGTTGATCCTTTGTACATTCTAGAAATGCAATTATATAGCGTATGTTCGAAGAGCGTCTCGTGAGATGGCGATAATTAATACAATGCGAATTTTCATAGATCCAGTCTTTACGTAAATCAAGTTTGCATTTCAGGTATGGTTCAGGTTCGCTTCTTCGTGAATGGCGGAAATACTTTAAGTTCCTTATGAATTATGCATATTTAAATAAATCTTTAACCAGGGAGGCCAGGGCGAGATGAGCATAAGAGGTCAAATCTGACACTGAATTTTATCTCAAAATATGTGATTTTGTTACTGTTCTTTTCAGAAATATCATAAGTACTGTTAATAAATTCCTCGGTGAAAAAATTAATAGAATAAAAATAAAAATGATTAAAGTTTTAACATATGAATTTTTTGTATTCTATGCTATTTTAAAACGAAAAAAATGGTAGAAATCACAGATAATGTTTTCAAACGTAGATTTGAAATTTAATTTACTACCACATTAATAGACAACGAATTAATAAAATCAGGTAATAATAAATTTTAATTTCAATTGTAATTTGTGGGTGGAATGTGCCGGGTTTATAGGACGAGATTTTTCTTTTTGTTCACAAGCTTTGTTTCATTTCAATTGAATTGTTAGAAAGTAGTTAATTATTTAAAGGATAGTCGCTATTGTAAAACACTGATTTCGTGATAGAACTGTTATCACGCTTATTTTATAAATTTTGGGAACAATTTTTCAACAATTTTTGGAAAAAATGTTTACTAACTTCTCACAGAAACGTGATAAAGGTTTTAGTATGAAATGAGTTGGAAATAAAAAGAAATGATTGAGATATTGTTTGATAAAAAAATTATGTTTTTTATGTATAAATGTGACAAAGACAGTTTATAATTCATTATTTTTATCAAATTGTACAAATCAGTTATAAACAAAAAGTTCCAAATGCATTTAAAGTCAACCGCTGGTCCTGATAAAGGCATCCATTGTAAATTATATTAAAATAATCCTGATTTATTTATTTAAAATTTTAAAAATCAGGAAATATAAGCAAAGGTTCGATTATATTAAAACTGAAATGCATACATTATTTCAATTATTTATAAATTTCTTTTTCTACGTAATAAACCATTGTTATGCGAAACATGTAAAATCATACATTTTTTGACATCAGTGCGTAAAAGCATATGAGATGATATTTGATTCTAGCCTCTTCGAGACAAAAAAGATGAGTTTTAAAAATAATTTGTATGTTACAAAATTTACTTTTTGTCATAAAAAAATTAGATTTTCGGTATGTAAAAGAATCATATGCAGAGTGAGGACGAAAGTCCCTTACAGTACTGTAGATCTAAAGAAATCGAATGTAGCCTTTTTTAAAAAATTCACTTCTCACTTTATTTTAGAAAAATTACGGAAATTTCTTCTAAAATATGGGTTTGGTTAAAAGAAAGATAACTTGTCTCATATTTTTCTTTGAAAAACAACATAATCCAGATAACTCTTTTGTTATCCACTTGCCAGTTAATAATAATAAGTATTTATCTGAATATCTATATCTATTCTATTTTTTAAAATTGATTTTTCTAAGTAGAAAAGGTTTATAATTGAATTATTTTGGTGAAACATTTACCTATCCAATGTTTAAATTCTACCGTTATATATTTTTTTTCATTCATGTATTTTTTTTTGTAGAAAATTAATTTCGTGGTTTCACATCTCATGTTTTTTATTCAAAATTAGTTTTTTTTCTTTTGGAAAAATTATTTGCTCCTAAAAATTTTATTCCTTAACTGCAAATGTAACCATTGAATTTCTGATTTTAATTTAATCTCCTTTTGTTAAAAATTTGAATAATTTGGTGGATATTTAATGAACTTTGTCAGAAGTTTCCTTTTTTTGAGGAAAAATAATCTTCTCAGTTGAATAATAGTTTTTTATTAAATTAATATACCTGGTTAAAAGTAAAGCTACGTTGTACCTAAATTAATTTTCTTAAAAAATTTTTAAAATAAATTTGACTATTTTGTTGAAATTTTTTTTTCTTGTAAAAACTTATTTTTAAAATTGCTGTATAGTTGACCTAGAGATTTTTTTCAACATATCTCACATTCCAAAATCAAAACAAAGTGCACTAAATTCAAAAAATGATGATAAACGTAATTTCAATTTTTTCCGGAAAAAACATCTCTCGGCTAACATTAATCTGTTTGTTTAAATATGCTCTATAACGTTTTTTTTGTAAATTAACTTTATTTAAAAAGTAGGAATTTCTACTTTTGTGCAAAAATAATGAAAACTGAATACGTTTTCTAATTTTATCTAAAATGCGGTATTTTAAACTTGCTTACCAATTTTAATTTTATAAACTTTTTAAATTTGTACATATCTATTCAAAAATAATTAGCTCTCAGTTCTAAAGAGTTTAAAAAAAAATTTTAAAGTAATCTTTCGTTGATAATTTATGTCTTTTGGCGAAAAGGCAATTTATTTGTATATAATTCCAGAATTTCGTTACAGAGTAACGTTTTGGCACAAGATTAGTCATTTTAGTTGAAAATCTATCTATTTGATTATAAATTTAGCTATTTAGTCAAAATTTTATTCTTTTACAGTTAAAAATTAGTTTATCAACTGAGAATTTAACTATCCAATTTCTGGTGGAAAAGTTATCCTTTTTGTTTGAAAATTCCACTATTTGGTTGAAATTCTTTTTCTGGTTCAAAACTCAACTACTTTATTAAAAATTCATCTATTTTGTTACAAATTAAGGGTACAACCCACTTGGAACGTCCAAAAAATGCCTATTTTTGAGAATTTTTTCAAAAAATAATATGAAATATATTGATGTAAAAGTTAATAGGTTTGGTAAATAAGGTCTGAAAATATAAGACAAAAATTTTTTATCGGTTTTTTTCAGTTTCTATATACAAAAACTGTAGCTGAACATAATGCTATGATTTTGGGGTAGGTAGACGAACGGCATAATATCTGATCAACGGCTCATCTGAAACCAAAAAATCAAATTGTTTTAGTTTCAGTATGAAAGTAGCTAAAAGATGGACTACGGATATTGATTTTTATCCATAAATAACAACATGGCGGTCAAAATTAAAGAAAAAAATTTTTTAACGCTTTTTCTTGCACTGATTTTAGTGAAAAAAATAGATAAAACTTAAAATTATAAATGGTGTAGTCCACCTTCCGTCTTTTTCTATGTAGAATATATGGATCAATTTTTATAAGAATCGGCCTATTAGTTTTACAAAAAATCGTGCCACCCGTTCTAAAAAACGTTGTTTTGAGAAAATCGCGTTTAAAGTTTTTTAAAATGAAAAATCATGAAAAAATCTTACCTAAATTTAATCAGCGATGCCTGGACCGTACATATCGCCTTCTGCTTGTTCCTTGTAGATATATATTCTTTCGAAAAAATGTAAAAAAAAAATCGATTTTCCAAAAGTTTCAAAGTAGGTTGTACCCTTAATCCTTTTTTATTGATACAATTTGGGTTACTCGTCAATAATCCAGAGTAATAAGATATAATCCGAAGTAATCCACCTCTCTTGAACCACATTTCCAGAAGTTTTTTCTCCCTCTTACTATATTAACCCTTTACCAGCCTTAATCACTTTTTTATTTCGTTTCTTCATCTTCTTCACATCACATATTATCACGTGTTCAAACTAATTGATCTATCTGAACTAATTGCAAAAAAAATTCTTCTTTGACTTATTTTTATCAACATAAAGTTAAAGACTAACCAGCATTCAATTAATATTTTATAATTAAACAAACTTGTAGTTCTGTCCCGCACCATATAAGTGACCATGTATCATGCAGCGAAGCAGTAAGAAATTTATATGAGACTGTCAGGCTGGAGTCGGCCCTTTTATATCCTCGTGAATAGATTTTCAATCCAATACAGAAAAATTTTAAAGGATCATATACCATTATTTAAAAATATAAAATTTCTTATAAAAAGATGTTTTCCTTTCTTAATGTAAAAATGAATGTTTCATCTTTCTCCCAGTTTGCCCTTTTTCAGTAACACTTTACCCTATTACCTGTTTTTTGAGCTCCTTCAGCTCTGGTATATTCGGTATTAAAATTCATCTTTGATAAAAAGCTGTTTTTTGGCTAAAAGTTAATTATTTTCAATAGGAAAACCTGCCAATATATTTTAGGCTAGAATGAATCTCTTCTCATTTAATAGTTAATTACTCACTTAAAACTTTAATTGTTTTGTTGATAATTTTGTGTTCTTGGATAAAAAATTTATCCTTTTCGATTGAAAATACATCTTTAGTGTAAAAAAGTAATCTTTTCCATTTAGTAGCAGAACTTATCTGTTTTGTATTAAACGTAGTGATAGAAAGTGAAATATTTTTATAAAAATTAATTTTTTGTGAAACATTCATCTCTTTGGTTGTAAATTCGTTTAAGTTGGTTGAAAATGATCTTTTTAACCAAAAATTAAACTATTCCATTTTTTTTAATATTCGTGTTTTTAGTTAGAAAATTTAATGATTTGGTAAACAATTAGTATTTTTGAGTTTAAAGTTTTAAAAAAATTCAACTGTTTTGTAAACTCTATTTTTTTCTGTCTTGAAATGTTATCAATTTGGTTTAAAATTAACTTTTTGTTGAAAATTCAGGCTTTAACGTATGTCTTTGTAAATATAAATTATTGTTTGAAAATTAATATTAATTCATAAGATTCATCTATTTTAGTTGAAAATTTCACT
>JAAAKG020146864.1:0-10583 GCA_010014905.2 Druon quercuslanigerum
TCGGATTTTCTGAGAAAATAGAAATTCAAATTTTGATTACACGAAAAACAATAAAGAATCAAAAAAATTTAATTTGCTGCTCAAAATATGCAAGATACGAAAAAAGATGAATCCACAAAAATTATGATCCTAAAACATATCTGCATAAGTTGCTTAAAAATCCATCATTTTGGGTGAAAAATTAATTTATTTGATTGAAACTTTTAATATTTTTTTGAAACTTTTTTTTGTAGAAAATTATTTTTTTTACTGAAAATTAAGCTGTTCAATTTTTGGGTAAAAATTTATCTTTTTTAGTTAAAAATTTAACAATTGTAGAAAATTCGTTTTTTTGCTAAGTATTATTCTTTTTATTCGTAAATTCATTTCCTTGATTGAAAAATCAACTATTTTGTTTCAAATTCCATTTTTTTATCATAATGTATAACTTCCCTTTTTCAGTTGGAAGTTTTTTGTTTTTGGAAATTTATTTTTATATTTAAAAATGTAACAATTGTGTGGACATTTTGCTGTTGTTATTAGTACAAAATTAATATTTTTTTTAAACAAGAACCTGCCAGTAATAACAATATTAAATTTTCTCATCTCAAACTGAATAAATTACATTTATACGTCGTTTTATGTTTGCACTATAAACTTTTATTATTAATTTAAATAAAAAAAGAAATTTTTCATTTATTTAGTTTGAATTTTCCCGGCATTTTACAAAAAAAAACAACAACCTTCTTACCAACTGTTACCAACCTCCGAATCTAAAACTGTTACTTCTTTTCCTCGCGAGAGAGGGAGCCAGTGTTACCAAAATAGTGCGAAATAGTCGGGTTTGTAGGCTTTGCGAATTAAGGTTATTTTTTTTCGTGTTCATTTCTATTCATTTGCCACTTAAATTCAAAATTGAAAATATGAGGTTCGCAAAGCCGAAATTAATAACCTTTGACGTTAATGGAACTTTATTAATGACAAAAGTGGAAAAATATTACGCCGCTGCCGGAGCTCAGCACGGTGTTTCGGTTGATCCGAGTAAGTTAGCGCGAAGTTTTAAAACCAACTTCAAAAAAATTTCCAAAGAACATCCCATTTTTGGTAAACATACTGGTATGGGATCGGAAAAATGGTGGAGAAAACTTGTTTATGGTGTATTCAGGGACCAGATTTCTAATATTCCAGAGGAAAAACTTTCAAAGGTAATTAATATTATTAATAATTAATTGTAGGCAGTGTATATAGTAATTATTGTAAATGATTATAGATCAGATCAGGCCTGAGCTTGTAAAAATTAAAAACCTGGCTAACTTTTTCAAGAACGTGCAGGCCTAATTTTTTTCTTTTTTTTTGCAATATAAAATTAAATGACTGATTCTTAACTTCTGAAAGTATCTTTATATTACTGTATTAACGGTTTTATGGATAATTTGTTCTTTTTGATAAAAAATTAATCTTCTTGGTTAACATTTGAACATTTTGCTTGAAAATTCAATAGTTTGTTTGTACATTTTTTTTCTCTCTTATGAGTGAAAAATCTTGGTTGAAAATTTAACTCATGTTGAATAATCGTCTTTTTTTGTTGAATTAAACTGTATGTGATTAAAAAATTCAAATCTTTTTCGGATAAAATATCAATTGCTACATTTTTCGATCAGAATTAATCTATTTTCTAAATTGAAATTCAATTGCTTGGTTTAAGTTAAACTATTTTGCTACACAATTTTATATGACAATTTTAACAACGTTTTTGTGGGAAATAAAGTAAGTTAGAAAAAGTTTTGTTGAAAATAAATCTTACGGGATTTTACAAATATTTTTAAAATAATCTCTAGAAAAATTCACTATTTGGTAGAATTTTTTTTTAAAGTCGACATTTTGGGTACAAATTTATTCTTGTTTTTTGAAAATTCAAATGTTTGTTTCAGAATTCAACTGTCTTCTTAAAAAATCATCTTTTTGGATCTAAAAGTTCACGTATTTCTAAAACATTCGATTTTTTATCCTAAACCGTTTACTCTATTGCTGAAAATTCATTTTTTACGATAGAAAAGTTATCTTTCTTGCTTGAAAATGAACTTTTTTTTAAGAAAATTCATTTGTCACTTGATTGAATTTAAATCTTTTTGTTTGAAAATTCAACCATTTCATTGAAAATACATTTTTGTATGCTGAAAATCCAACTATTTGATTAGAAATTCAAATATTTTGTTAAAAATCGAATAATTATTGGACATTTTTTTTATTTTGTTAAATTCATCATTTTTTGTTAAAAATTCAACTATATTTTTAAAAATTCATCTTTTTGGGTTAAAAATTTATCTTTTATGGTAGGAAAATCATCTTTCTTGGTTGAAAATTTAATCTTTTCTGATTGAAATATAACTTTTTTGTTAAAAATTCAACTGTCTTTGAAGAAATTCATCTTTTTGACTTAAAATTTTTACTATTTGGTTAAGTCTTTGACTATTTAAAAAAAACTCGTCTCTAGTGGAAAGTTCATCTAATTAATTTTCGATAGGTTTTTTAATCTTGTTCTCTGGTGAACGAAAAAATGCTGCTGAACCTTTTCTTGTTAGTTTTTATTTGGTTTTTAAATTTTTGTTTTGTTTGAAAGTATTTAGGTTTAAAAACATAACTGTTTTACAAAAATTGGTCTTTTAACCTAAAAGTTCAATAATTTGGATTATATTTTTTTCTGTCTTGACTGAAAAATCTTTATTTGTTAATAATTCGTCTTTTTGCTTAGAAAATTTGAATTCTCGGTTGAAAGTTTAAGTACTTTATTAACAATTCTTTATTGTTAAAGATTCCTATTTTGTATTTGAAAATTCATCGCTTAGATTGAAAATTAAATTATTTTGTTAAAAATACGTCTTTTTGTTAGAAAATTATTATAGGCTGGTCGAAAATTCAACTTTTTTGTAGGAAATTAGTCTCTTCATGGTTAAAAGTTGATCTATTTATTAAAAATGAATTTTTTTGGTTGCAGAACTTCAGATTTATTATTTTAGTTGACATTTTTTACTTAAAATGTACCTTTTTCAGTTAATAAATCAACTATTTTTGAAAATTTAAGTATTTTGTTGAAAATTTAAGTATTTTGTTGAAAATTTGTCGTTTCGGGGAATAATTTCATATTCGTAGGTTGAAAGTTGAACTATTTCATTAGAAATTCAACTTTTTTTTTAAAATTGAATTCTGGGTGAAAATTAATCTATTTTGTTGAAAATTGTTTTGTTTTTTTGTTGACATCCATTAATTAATTTTTGTGGGGAATTCTCTTTTTTAGTTGAAAAATGAACTGTTTTTTGATTGAAGTTTAATGTTTTTTTGTTCCAAAATAGGACTATTTGGTTGGCAATTCATTTTTGCAATTAAAAAATTCAAGTATTTTTTTAAAAAGTCACCCTTTTGATTGAAAATTTAACTGCTTTCTTGAACATTTGTCTATTTGAAAATAAAATTCGCCCTTTTCGATTTAAAATTAATCTTTTTTTAAAAATTCTTCTAAAAAAATACAATTATTTCATTGAAAATACAACTGTTTTTAGTTGAAGTTTAATCTTTTTTGTTTAAAATTCGATCATTTAAATTCTGTAGCTCATTCAAATTTCAACCAATTCTGGTCAAAAAAGGTCGTCATGCACAAAATTGAACTCGCCTTGATTTTATCAACAACAAATAATTATTTTGATTGAAAAAATATCAAATTTTTGTTAAAGTTGAAAAAAATGGAAAATTTTGCAATATTTTTGATTGTCGTGTCCTGATTTATCACCATGATAAAATAAAATAATCACCTGGAAAATTCCTTGAAAAATGCCAATTTCTAGTTAAAAATTCATGTATTTTATTAAAAATGTATCTTTTTGGTAGAAAATGAATTCTCTTAGTTGAAAATTTATCTTCTTGGTTGAAAATTAATTTCTTTGATTGAAAATTAATTTTTTTATTGCACATAATCGCTAAATATTTCATTAATTTGACAAGCTCATCCCTACTTATCGATGATAATAATTGACCTTAGGTTGCAGACACTGTGATAGAATGCTATCGAACGAGGATGTGCTGGGAAATTTATCCCGGCACGGTGGAGGTTCTTAATTATCTCCAAAAGGAGGGCATCCTGGTCGGAGTAATATCCAATTTTGACGATGGTCTTCACTCCATTCTAGAATCTCTGGACATCAAAAAATATTTTTCCTTCATTCTCTGCTCCTACCAATTTGGAAGGGAAAAACCGGATCCTCATATTTTCGAGGAAGCCCTCAGGATCTTCCAAAACATTAAAGGGGCACATATTTCTCCCCAGGAGGCTCTACACATCGGCGACAGAGTCGATACTGATTATCTGGGGGCAAAAAATGCAAAATGGAATGCTGTTTTTATAAAACGCGACGATCAACCCGTAGATCCTTTGGTGTCAAAATATGATATCGTCAGTGATCTTGAAGACTTGAAAATTAATTTTGAACAGGATTTTAGTCATTCGAAAGTTGAAACATGAGAAAAACTTAAATTTTTGTAGTTTCTTTTATAAAAGGAAGATTTTTTCCTTGTTATTGATTTTCAATTGATATTTTTATTATAATGAAGGTATAGACAAGTTTTAAAAATTTATGTTGGCGATTTGACCAGGAAATAAGCGAAAGTTTAATTAAAGAACCGGGAATTTACATTCTGGTCACAGTAAAACTCAAGTTTTCATTATTTAAATAATTATGGTAATTTTAGAAAAGTGATTTCTACTTTATCTACAGTCGTAAAAAAATGTATATGAAAATAGATTTCTGTTCGACCTTAAATAAAAAATGTATGTTTTTCTTAATCAAATTTTAACTATTTGACTGAAATATGAAATATTTTACCTAAAAATTCAACTTTTTGTTTGAAAATGTACGTACTTTGTGGAAAATTCGTATTTTTTATAGAATAATAATGTTTATCGTTGAAAATTCATCTTTTTCATAAAAATTTAAACTATCACAGTTAAAGATTTATCATTTTAGTTGAAACTTCATCACTTCGGTTGAAATTTTTTTTTGAACTTAAAATGCAAATGTACCATTTTTAGTTTAAAATTTATCTTTGCTATTTCCTAATTCAACAATTAAAATAAAAATTGATATTTTTAATAGAACATTCAACTTTATTGTTGAAAATACACGTATTGTGTCAAAAGATCGATTTTTTAAAATATAAAATTATCGTTTTATTTGATAGTTGATCTTCTTGTCTAAAAATTCTTCTAGTTGAACTCTGTTTAAATGCATTTTTAATTTTTAATCAATGAAAATAATTTATCAGTTGAAAATTCATATTTTTTGGTAGAAATCAATCTTCCTGGTTGAAAATTCATCTTTTTGGTAAAAAACAAATGATTTCCTTCAAAGATTCATCATCTTGGTTGAAAATAGATCTTTCTGGTTTGAAGTTTAACTATTCTAGTCAAAGATTTGAAAATTTTTGTTGAAATTTAATAACTTTTTTTTAATGCAACTATTTTTTTTAAGTTAGTTTTTTTTTTGAAAGTAATTTTTTTAACTGAATATTTAAATTATTCAACTCGGATGTTGAGATGACATTTTGCTTTAAAAGTTAATTTTCTGGTCTAAAAATTATTCTTACCTTTAAAAATTCAAGTATTAAAGTCAGATATATATATTTTTAGTTGAAAATTCATCTTTTAGGTTGAAAATAAAATTACTTGGTTAAATGTTGAACGCTTTTGTTTCAAATTATTATTTTCTTTTCGATTATAAATTAAATTATCATGTGAGTTAAATATTCAATAATATTAATTAAAAACTCACGTTTTTAGTTGAAAATTATTTTTTTTCGCAAAATTCGATTATTGAATTTTTGGTTTCAAAATGTTCTTTTTCAGTTGAAAATTCGTATTTTATGGTACAAATGAATGTTTTCAGTTGAAAATTCATCTTTTTGGTCCAAAATAAAATTATTGTATTTAAATATTCATTATCTTAGTTGAAAATTGATCTTTCTGGTTTAAAAATATAACTATTTTTTTAAAGTTTTTTTTTGTTGAATGTAATTTTTTAACTAAAAATTTATCTTATTCTACTCGAATATCGAAAATTATATAATTCTTTGAAACTTAATTTTCTTGTCTAAAAAATATTCTTGACGGTTAAAAATTCAAATATTCCAGTAAAATATATATCATTTTAATTAAAAATTTCATCTTTTAGGTTAGAATTAAAATTATTTGGTTGAAAGTTGAACTCTTTAGTTACATTTTTTTGTGAAATTTTTTTTTTAACAATTGATGTAACTATTATATCAGTTAAATATTCTATAATATTAATTAAAAACTCATGTCTCTGGTTGAACATTAATTTTTTTGCTCAAAATTTAATTTTTCTATTTTTGGTTGAAAAAGATTCATTGTTTTTTTTTGAAACTCATGAGTTAGGCAAAAAGTTAATTTTATTAACGAAAAATGTAACTATTCCATTTTCGGATGAAAGATAATTTCTTTACTTCAATATTCAACTATTAGGTTGAGAATTTGCCTCCTTTAATTGCAAATTCAACTATTTCGTTAAAAAATTAATGTTTTTTTGTTCAAAAATAGTATTTTTTGGTAGTAAATTAATCTTGTTTTTTGAAAATTCATCTTTGCTGTTCAAAAATTTAAGTATTTCAGTTAATTATTCATCATTTTCGTTGGAAATTTATTGTTTTTGCTTAAAATTCAACTATTCTAACTAAAAGTTTTTCGCTCTCTTGTGCTAAAGAATGTTCAGAATAAACGTGATAAATTAAAATAAAGGTTTGAATTTTGCGCCCAAATATGACTTTTGAGGGGTCCGCCGAATCGCCACCCTAAAAGTAAAAGTTAATCTTGCCACGTAATCGTAGTTAATTATTTTTTATATATAAAATATTTGAAGCATAATTTTTAGAATTATATATATAAAGCAGCTGAATAATTTTAGTATTTAAAATACTAATTTTTGCAAAATCTAGCATAATATAATTTTGTAATCATATTTTTAGAATAAAATATAATTTTCTCTAATTTAATGGAACTCCGTCTTCAATCCCTAGCCTAGATAATAAAAAGTCACTTCAAAATTCTAAATGAACATTGTAGGCCTTAAAATATGTGGGTGGTATCGCAATATCAACTGGCGTTTCCGGGTGAGGAGATATCTGTATCACGTGTCCCGGACAATGCTGTTTTGCCGAAACCGATGATAGAAGGAAACTGAGGGAAGTGTTCGAGTCAGTCGATGGGAAAGTAAATATATTTTTTTCCTGGAACAATTATTTTAAATCTATTCACACAAGGGAAATAAATCTAGGATTCTTTCTTATCTCTGAATAGATAAACATTTTTTCTGAATATTAAAAATGCTCTTCAGTGGCAGAATTCAGTTCCACAAACTTCAATTTTAAGTGCTTCAAATTGACCGGGATTTTTTTTCAAAGAGAAGAGGAATCAGGGTTGTTACAAGTCTAGGAATCCCAGAAAGTCAGAAAATTAAAAAAATATGTAGGGAATATCAAGGGGAACCTGACAAAGTCAGAAAATTAAAAAAATCATTACTTTTTTTGGAAAAATTGCATTTTTTTGGTTGAAAATTCAATTTTTTTATTTAATGATTCATCATTTTAGTTCTTGGTGAATAATTCATACTTTTGGTATAAAATTCATTGCTTTGTTTAAAAATTTAATTGTTAGGTTGAATATTCTTTTAAGAATTCAAATATTTGGTCGAAAGTTCATGTATTTTTTTAAAATAATTATATTCTTCGTTGAAAACTTATTCGTTTTAGATAAAAATTCAAATGTTTTGTTGAAAAATTATATTTTTTGGTATAAAAGTAATCTCATTAGTTGATACTTCATATTTTTGGTTAAAAATTCATTTCTCTAGATACAAACTCAAGTACATATTTTCTGAAAAATTCCTGTATTTTGTGACAAATTGGTATTTTGTGGTAGAATATTAATCACTTTGGTGACTGATACATTTTTTTATTTAAAATTAATTTATTTGTTTGAAAACGTAACTGTTAGGTGAAAAATTCCTTTAAAAGTTCAAATGTCTAGTTGAAAATTTATCTTTTTAGTTGGAAAATTTTCTTTTTGGTTGAAAATTCATTTCTTTTATTGAAAACTAATTTTTTTATTGAAATTTTTTTATTTTTAATTGTAAATTTTTTTTAACGAAAAATTTAGCTTTTCCATTTTTTATCGAAAACTTATCTGTTTAATATAAATTTAATAGTTATTATTCAAAATTAATTTTCTTCTATCATTTATTTCTCGTTAAAAATTTATTTTGTGGAAAACTCATATTTTTTAGGCTGAAAACTTAACTAATTTATTGAACTATTATTTTGAAAATTCCCTTTTTCTTGATAAAAAAAATGGTTTCAACTGAAAATTTAATTCTTTCGTTATTGATTTAAAATTTATATCTATGAGTTGAAAACTCAACTATTTGATGGAAAATTCATATACTTTAAGTATGTCTTACGCTCTTACATAATTTATGAATATAAAATTCCTTAGAAAATTATGTATGACTGTTGTCACTAAAATTGTTTAAAAAATATTTAGAATTAAACATTTTTTTGCATTAACATGATTGATCTTATAAGTAAAAGGGTTTTTTTATACATGAAAGAAAAATTTTAAACGGTAACTGGGAATGAAAAATTGGGTAAGGAAAAGTGAGGGAATTTCGAAATTTGGATATTGTAGCAACCCTGAGAATTAAAAACATTGAATCCTAATATAACAAAATATATTGGAAAAGCTACTTTATTGAAATAATCTCTTTAATCTTTTTCAGATCGAATAGTTTCCTGTCAAAGACCAAAGGCTAATGAACTCAAATAGAATTTCTGACCCTGAAAGCATCCTGGAAGTTTTTAAATATTTTATTTTTTCTAAACGATTGGAGAGATCTAACTGAGGATAATAATTTGCACTTTCTTAATTTAAATTGAATTTTTGAATAATAATGATCAGGAAGAATGATAAATTGATTAGGGAAAAATCAGGGTATTTTGAAAATGAAGATTTGGGGCCACCTTCATAAAACTTGTGTAAGTAATTTACGTTTCTTGTATATCTATTTTTTTCAGTTTCTTTCTTCAAACAATTATTTCATTAGTTAAAAAACGTTATTATTAGATTGAAATTTGAACTGTTTTGTTAAAAATTTCACTTTTTGGGTTGGAAATTTAACTTTTTGATTGAAACTTTTATGGCTTTTGGTTAAAATTTAATCGGTTTTTACTGAAAATACAACTATTTCTTTTAAAATTCCACATCCTTGTTAAGAATTTAATTATTTTCTTAAAGGTCAACTCTTGTTCATAATTCTTTTCTTTTTTTAAATGAACTTTTTGGGTTAAATATTTAATTGTCTTCTAAAAAAATCATTTTTTGGCTTGAAACTTGAACTATATAGTTAAAAATGCAACTGTATTTGGTTGAAGTTGATTTTTTTCAATAGAAAATTCAACCATTTGAAAAAAATCCACTATTTGTTTGAAAATGCAGGTAATTTGTTAAAAATTCATTTTTTATGAAAGAAAACTTTCTTCTTGATCTAAAATTCGTTTTTTTGGTTTCAAAATTCATCTCTTAGTAGAGATTTTACTGCTTGGTAATTGTAATATTCGACTGAAAAATCTTTCTTTTGTTAACAACAACTATTTTTTTATATTCGAATTTGTTGTTCAACATTAACTTTTTTTCTTAAAATTTAACTTTGACATTATCGGTTGAAAATTGATATTTTTTAGTTAAAAATCCTTGTATTTTATAAAAAAATGCATGTTTTATGGTAACAAATGTTTAGTAGTAATTTTTTTAATTTATCTCTTGACAGAACATTTTTGTTTGTTAAAAATGGAACTATTACTTTTTTTGTTGAAAATTCATCTTTGCATATTCAAAATTCAACTATGTGTTTTAAAATTCAACTTCTGTGATGAAAATTAAATTATTTTGTTACAAATTAAACTCTTGTTTTCAATTGAACTTTTTTGTTAATTATTTGTTTTTTTTTTTTGCTTTTTGTTGAAATATCAAAAGTTACATTTTTCGTTGGGAATTCGAAAATATGAATTCTGTCTTTTTCAAAATTCGTGATTTGGCTTCAAAATTTAAGTATTTGGTTGAAATTTAGTTGAATTTTTACATTATTTTTATTGAAAACTCGACCATTTGATTGAAAATTCATCTTGGTGGGTAGAAAATTGAACTATTTGCTTTAAAATTCAACTTATTGCTGAAAATTTAATTAAATATTTCGTTGAACATTTTATTGTTGTCGAAATATCAACTGTTTTTCAACTGTTTTATCAAGATTTTTTGTTGAGAGGTCATATTTTTGTTGAAAATTCAACTGTCTTAAAAACACAAGGAAATTTAACTTTTCCAGTTTTGGTTGAAAATTGCTCTTTTTATCAAGATTAAACTACTTGTTCTTCTTTATTCATAATGTGTCCCCTAAGGGTTTACATGACTTTCATTCCTTACCACTTACATAATAAACAGAAAGAAAATTTCTACCTTAATATTTACAAATATTTACAACTATTTACAT
>JAAAKG020146865.1:0-10583 GCA_010014905.2 Druon quercuslanigerum
TCAGGATATTTCACGAACTTCAAGATACTTCCAGATACTTTAAAGTAATTCAGAATATTTCCATGTACTTCAGGATAATTTACGAACTTCAAGATACTTCCAGATATTTCAAATACTTCAGAATATTTCAAGATAACTCAAGATATTTCAATGTATATTATATTTTATATATACTAGATAATTCAATGCACTTCAAGATACTTCATATAATTCAAGATATTTTTTATTTTATTTCTTTTTTTTTATTTCTCAGTACTTTAGGATAATTCATCACAAGTGTACACCATACTTCACGAGTTGCAATCCCTCGTTCACTATACTTTTTCCTTATCTCCATGCTAGCCCTCTCTATTTATAGTTTACTTCCTAGGTATTTTCGTAATACAAGCATCAATATCTTCAATAATTTAAAGTAATTTAATATACTTTTATTCCACCGATCTTTTTCTGAAGCCATCATCTCACTTTAAAATCCTAATAAATCTCTGTGGAATCACCAGAGTAGAAATATTTAAAAAGCAGGGATCTAGCTGATCTTGTTAAGAACGAAGTAAATGTTTGAATGTAGCTTTTGTAAATCCCCTTAAACAGGAAGAATGCTTACAATATTGTTATTAATTTCATTATTAATTTTATTAATTTATTTTATTAATTTATAAAATTACTTTATTTTATTATTATTTCGTCACTTACTACCCCCGCTACTAACTTTCTAAGCTAAAACAACCCTCACTCTTCTAACGCACCCCTCATTTCCAATCACTTTTCCTACCCTCCTTCAATTTCTGTTCACTACACTTTTTCCTCATCTCCAGGCTTGCTCTCTCTATAGTTTGCTTCCTAGGTATTTTCGTGATATTAGCATCAATATCTTCAATAATTTCAAGTTATGTAATTATACTTTTATTTTACGAATATTTTGCTGAACCCATCATCTCACCTTAAAATATTAATAACTCTCTGTGGAATCATGAGATTAGAAATATTTAGAAACCAGGGCTCTGGATGATCTTGCTAAGAACAAAGTAAATTTTTTAATTTAACATTTGTAAATCCCCTTAAAATTTTTGACCGTGTTTTTTATTATCATTAAGTGAATTATTATCAGTTTCCCTTACAAAGCAATCTTTGATAATAAAAATTGTATAAAAAGTATTTTAAATATTAGCAATTTTTAAAATTTATGAATTATCAGATTGTTTCTTTTCCTATTTGTAAAATGTAATGTTCTGAATAGATCGGTTAAAAATCAACCACAAATTCTCTCTTATATTGTTACTCTATTTTCGTTTTATATTCATTCCATCCTTTTCCCCTTCGCTTTTTTATTCTCCTTTTTTCTTTTGTTAACCCAAATTCAGTTCAAATTCGAGCTCTTGAGATCTCCAAGTGCCAGTATAAGTGTTTCTGTGGCAGAAGCCCATTGTATGAGGATCATTAGTTCTGTTCCGAGACCATTGTCAAGCAGACACTCAGGCCAAGTTGCAAGACAGGGCATGTTGCTTTATTTTGAGAAAACATCCAAGCCTCCACAATGGACTCGATTAAAGAGATTTCCTGATCGCAATTTAATAAAAAGGTTCATGGGCAAACCTCGCATTTTCTGCAAAGAAAATCAACAACCAAAAAGTGTTTCAAATAAAAATTCTGTATATTATCTCGCCATACAAAAAAAAAGAAAAAAAGAAATTTCTAAATTGATAGTTTAAATTACTGGTGGTGGGTGGTTTCAATTGCAGATACTTGAAACTATTTTAAGTCATATATTTTATGATTTTAGTGAATTTAGGGGTATCCAAATTTTCCACATATGTAAAAAAAGTACCCACATTTACGGTACATAAAATTAAGTCAGGAAACCCCATAGAAATGTATTGCTTTTCATCTGTGGCGTGACAATGAGCGTTTCCAAAATTTACTTATTCTTCAGTTTTTTTCATTTATAAAAATACGTTTGTATATATATATATGTGTGTGTGCGTGTGTATGTGTATGTATATATATATATATATATATATTTATTTGAAAAAAAAAATTAAATTTTACTGGAAAAAAACCAATGACCTAAACCGAAGAAATTTCGTTAAAGCAAATAAAAACTTCTTTGACTGAAATACAATGAAAGAAAAACTTTATTTTTATAATTCCAACATTTTTTAATAGAATATTTTATAAACAGAATGAAACTATTTCAGAATAATATTTTAAAATTAAAAAATAATATATTTCAATCAAGGTGAAATATAAATCCAAAAGGACAAATTTTTAACAAAATGATTCAATTTTGGACCAAAAATAATGTCTTTTTAACCAAATAATTAAATCTTTAACCAAATTGCTGGTGTATCAACATACAAAGGTGATTTTTTGAACAACAAATAAAGCAATATTTAAAAAAAAATAGTTAAATTTAAACTTGTGGTTTAATTTTAAAACATAAAAAACCCATTTTCAATAAAATAATTCAATTTTTAAATAAAGTGTAGAATTTCTCAACTACAAAGATGAATTTTCAAGAAAATGGTCAAATTTTTCAACAAAAAATATAATAATAATAATAAAGTTCAGCCAAATTAGATGCATTTTTAGCTCTGAAAATTTTAAACGAGACAATTAAATTTTTAACTGAATAACTAAATTTTTAATTTTAAAATAATTTTTTTTAAATTCTCTAAAGAGTGTAATAGTTGGTAACAGTTTTCAATCAAAAATGGTAAAGTTACATTTTAAATTAAACAATTTATTTTTAACCAAACAATACATTTAAAAAAATATATTTCAATTTTTACCCACAGACTTGAATTTTGAATTAAAAAAGCTCAATTTTTAACAAAATAAGTCAACTTTAACGCAAAGAGCTGAATGGTCAAATTTTCTGTTGAAAAAAATTTAATTTCTTACAAAGAGATAAATTTTTAATTTAAATTATGTATTTTCAACAAAATATGATTTTTTAACGAATTTGTTTAACCATTAACTAAGAAGTTATTTTTCAGATAAAAAATGTAACTTTTTAACTAATAATGGAATAGCAGATATTTTAACAAACAAAAAATGAGTTCAATATGAAAAACGGATAAATTCAACTTTTAAAAAGTTTTAACAAAATATTTAAATATAATAATTGGACTTAAAACTAAATATTAGAATTTTCAATCTTCAAAAATGTATTTTGCACAAAAAATGTAATATTTTATTTTTTTATTAAGGGATTAGTTTTAAAAACAAAAAGACAAATTTTCAATACCAGAGAGGATGAGCTTTGAAACAAATAGTTTAAGTTTCAACAAAAATAGGAAGTTTTAAACCAAAAATGTTAGTTCTCTACCAAAAAAGACAACTTTTCAATTAAAAATTGAAATTTTTGATTTTCAGTAAAAAAATTTAGTTTTGGACCAAAAGTTCAATTTTCATCATAGTAGTTACGTTTTTATTCAAATAAATATCTAACCGATACAATCAAATTTTTACATGAAACAATTAATTTTCTATTTAAAAAAGAAACAAATTTATAATCAAACAATGGAATTTTCATCAAAATATGATAAAATTGCTACCAAAAGAGAGTAATTAAAAAAATAAAGTTACATTTCTTCCTATATATGTGAAGTTTTAACTAAACAGAAAAGCGAATTTTCAACAAAACAATTGAATTTTTAACAAAAATTACTTTTTGTTAAATTGGTGAATTTTAAATCAAGTTACAAATCTGAACTTGGAACAGAATCCTCAGGCGGAAGAAACTGCAAAACAGAGATGAGAATAGAAATAAAGAAAAAAAATTACTGTATTTTTTTTCTAAATCTCCGTCTTTTTCCCGATTTCCCGGTTTTGCCCGACCTACGACCAGTTCCGATTTTTTACAATGACCTTTTTTCTCTGAAAGACTTCCCTGAGGCGAAAGAATCGTGCCTGACAATCGACCCAGCCTCCGACAAATCGATCCGAACAAAGATCAAAGATAAGAGTGAGCTCGCTATTGATCCTCGTTACTGATCTCGACATATTGAAAGTCTCAGTCCAGGATAAGTTAGACGAGTCGCGTCGTCGGGCATTGTGTCATAAAAGGTGTTCCATCGCGTTTCTACAATGGTACCGAATCAATGGAATTTATTCGAAGCGGGTTCGTTGACTTCCCTTCCTCCTCCTATCACGACGTAGGCAGACGTAAGCGAGTGCGCATTTCAAATGAGGATCGACTTTTGTGTTTCAAAAATGCACAGTCCTGCTCAATTTCTCATTTTTTTGGCTCAATTAGTCATTTAAGTTAAAAATTACCTTCCCTACTCTTAATATATCTCTCTACTTTCCCTTCGCACAATAAAACTTTTAGTACATTGCCCTTTCTAACTTCTTCCTCATTTACTTCTCCGTCGCATTCTATCCCAAACCAACACTTTTCTCTCCCTGTTTCTTCAACCCTCATTTCCAATTACTTCCATAGTCCTTGTTTCCAATCTCTTCCACTATTTCCCCTTCCCTTATTTCTCCTCAATTCATTTGTTTTCACTTCCTGACTCTTTTAGTCCTCTACATTCCCCAATATCCCTCTCTATACCCTTCCTCCCAACGCTTTAACATTTGCTTCCCATCCCTTGATCAAACCCTTACTCACCTAGCAAAAACACCTCTTGCCCTACTCACCGATGTCTCATTTTCCATCAGTTCCCACGCTTCTTATTTTTCTTTACGTCTACTATCTTTTACTAATAACTTTCCCAACTCACCTGTCCATGATTTTTCCTCACTTCACTACTTCCTCCTCTCCAAGCTTGCCCTCACTATATATATTTTAGCCCCCCTTCGCTCCTTCTACTCCTGCATTCTTAATTTCCAAAACTCCTCTTACTTCCCCGCCCATAATTTTATCTCACTTCCTCTTCTTCCTCTCACTTCCACTACTGCCTCAACTGTCATTTCTTCTTACTTCCTCCCTCTACACTTTAACCCATGCTTGCCTGCCTTTCTCCCCGAGCGAGTATCGATTTCACGGGAGAAAAATCACGTACTGGAAGATAAAAATGAACCTTAAAAATCAGGATGTTTCCTCGATGGAAGATTTTTAATTCCCGGGTTTTTCCTGGTCAATTTCTTATTTTCTTGGCTCAATTAGTCATTTACTTAAAAATTATTCAAAAAAAATGATTGCTGGGCTATCTGGAGGTTAATTAATTTGTTTTAAGCACTCCTCCCACATTTCACCTACCTTACTCCCAATATATCTCTCTACTTCCACTTCACACAATCAAACTTTTAGTTAATTGCCCTTTCTAACTTCTTCCTCATTTACTTCTCCATCGCATTCTATCTCGAAACAACACTTTTCTTTCCCTGTTTATTCAACCCTCATTTCCAATTACTTCCATAGTCTTTGTTTCCCATCACTTCCACTATTTCCCCTTCCCTTATTTCTCCTTAATTAATTTGTTTCTCCTTCCTAGCTCTTCTATTCCTCTCCATACCCTTCCTCCTAACGCTTTAACATTTGCTTCCCGTTCTTTGCTCAAACCCTTACTCATCTACTTCTTCTCTTCTCAGTTTCCTAGCCAAAACACCCCTTGCCGTACTACCCAGCGTCTCATTTTCTATCACTCCCCCTCCCCCACACTTCTTATTTTCGCTTACTTCTACTATTTTTTACTAATAGCTTTCCCAACTCATCTTCCCATAATTTCTCCTCACTTCACTACTTCCTCCTCTCCACGCTTGTCCTTACTAAACATATTTTACCCTCCATTCGCTTCTTCTACTTCTTCATTCCTAATTTCCAAAATTATTTAAATTAAATTGAATTCCCGGTCTTTTCCTGGTCAATTTCTTATTTTCTTAGCTTAATGAGTCATTTATTTAAAAACTATTTCAAAAAACGATTGCTAGGCTATCAGGACGTTAATTAATTTGTTTCAAGCACCCCTCCAATATTTCACTTACTCTATTTCCAATATATCTCTCTAATTCCCCTGCACGCAATCAAAATTTTAGTTTATTGCCCTTTCTAACTTCTTCTTCGTCTATTTATCCGTCACCTCCTATCCCAAAAAATACTTTTCTCTCCCTATTTATTCAAAACTAATTTCCAATTACTTCCATAGTCTTTGTTTCCCAGCACCTCCACTATTTTTCCTTCCCTTATTTCTCCTTACTTCATTTTTTCCCCTTGTTCAAACCCTCACTCATCTACTTCTTCTCTTCTCAGTATTCTAGCCAAAACACACCTTGCCCTACTACCCGACGTCTCATTTTCCATCACTTCCCCCACGCTTCCTATTTTTCTTTACTTTTACTATCTTTTACTAATAGCTTTTCCAACTCACCTTCCCATGATTTCTCCTTACTTCACTACTTCTTCTTAATTTCCGAAACTCCTCTTACTTCCCCGCCCATAATTTTATCTCACTTCCTCTTCTTCCTCGCACTTCCACTACTGCCTCACCTGTCATTTCTGCTTACTTCCTCCCCCTACACTTTAACCTATGCTTACCTGCCCTTATTTCACTGCTTTCTCATTTACTTCACCCTTGCCTAACTTCCCAAGCCAACGCACCCCTCGCTCTACTACCTACACATAATTTCGGATCACTTCCCATATCCTTCACTTCTACTATCTTCCTCTGATAGCGTGTCCAACTCACCTTCCCCTAATTTCTCCTCACTTCACTACTTCCTCCTCTCCACGCTTGCCCTCACTATACATATTTTAGCCCCCCTTCGCTCCTTCTACTTCTCCATTCTTAATTTCCAAAACTCCTCTTACTTCCCCGCCCATAATTTTATCTCACTTCCTCTTCTTTCTTTCACTTCCACTACTTCCTTACCTGTCATTTCTTTTTACTTCCTTACTCCACACTTTAACCTATGCTTTCCTCCTCATGCCCCATTGCTTTCTCATTTACTTCACCCTTGCCTAACTTCCCAAGCTAACACACCCATTGCCCTATTACCTACACATAATTTCCTGTCACTTCCTCTACCCTCCTTATTTTCCTTCACTTATACTATCTTCCTTTGATAGCTTGCCCGACTCACCTTTCCCTAACTTTTCCTCGCTTCACTACTTGCGCCAATCCACCTCGCTGTTTATAGTTCACCTCCCATTCGCTTCTTCTACTCATCTACCCTTAAATTCCCTAAATACTTTTACTTTTCCGCCCCTAATTTACACTTACTTGCACTATCTCCTCTTCCATTATTTCTCTAAAGTTTCCCTCCCCACTCTTTATCATATATTTCCCTGTCCTTTTTCTACTTCTTTTAAATTTTCATCCTCTTCTCACTTCCCAGCCAATGCCTCCCAACCTTAGTTCCCTGCCTCTTCTTTCACATCACTTTCTCCATCCCATTATTTCTTCTTAATTGTACTATTTCCTCTTCCATCAATTCCTGTAATTCCCTCTTAATTCCTATACTAACTTAAAAAATATTTCTCCTCACTACCACTATTTTCCCTCCCATCAATATCCTTACTTGTCCTCCCGCTATTTTCCTCAAATTGTGTATTTCCCCTTCCATAATTTTCCCTCACTGTCCCTATTTCAAAGCTTTTTTGATAAGAAATATAAATGAACGCTTTCATATTCAATCCCTAAATTAAAAATAATCCTTTGTTTCAACTCCCTTTAATCAAAATATTAATGGCAAAAAAAATATTTTGCAATTCAGAAAAAACATTAAAGTAAAATGATTCCTCCTATCATATTTAGATTAAAAAATGCTAAATTTAAGCAACGTTCACTCAATAAGAATGTTTCACAGAGAAAAATTTCCTTTTCCAACTCAGATCAATGATTATAAACAAAATTTTCCTCTTTTGCAATTAAAGAAAAAAATAAAAAGAAAATATGACCTCTTTTTCTATTCATTAAAAAATATACAAAATTTCGTCCTTAGCAATACTATTAAAAACTTTTAAATAACAAAATTTCCTTCTTCTAATTTAGAAAAAATAAAAAACGAAAATTTACTTCGTTCAAACTCAACGATTATGCGAAAATTAAAACAAAATTTTCTTCCAATTCATACAAAACTGAAATTACAGTCTTCTTCCTTAAACTCAATCAAGCTTCTAAAAAACTGGCCCCATCCAATTCAGAAAAAAATTTGATAACCAAAATTTCTAACTTAATGAAAATGTTCAACTCAGAAGACATGTCTTTTCCAGCTTAGAAAAACTTAATAACCAAAATTTCTTTATTCCAACTCGATCACAAAATTGAAAACAAAAAACTCTCAACTCAATAAAAATAATCCAAAGAAAAGATGGCCCTTTATTCTATTCATTAAAAAAATACCGAATTTCGTTTCTACCAACTATATACAAATTCTAAAAATAAACAAATTTTTTTTCAAATTTAATAAAAACGTAACAAGTAAGAAATTGTAAACTTCCGATTCATAAAAAAATGAAAAAATTGTCCCTTTCCATTGCAACTCAAAACAATTGTTTAAAAAACTAAAAAATATCTCTTTCAGTTTAAAAAAACTGAAAACACACAAAATTTAAAAAAGTGAAATTAAAGTTAAAAAGTTAAAAATTATAAACTACCCTCTTTCAACGTAGTAAAAATATTAAAAATAAAACATTAATATATAAAGTAACGATTTAAAATATAAAATATATTAAGTAAAGACTAAAAATATAAAGTTATAAATTAATCAAATAATTTAAACAAAAAACTCTTCCCCGAAACTCAAATTACCCTATGCCAATTAAAAAAAAAGATTTAGAATAAGAAGCTTTCTACTTTAATTCAGTAGAAGTGATTTTTTAAAATTTCCTCTTCCAATTCAGAAAAAAAATGAAAAAAAAATGTCTTGGATTTTAACTGAATGAAAATGATAAAAATAAAAAACAATTACCCCTGCTAATTCAGATAAAAAAACTAAAAAACTAAAATTGCACTCCATTTAGCGGAATAAAAATGAGAAAAGAGAGCTTTTGCAATTTAGAAAAAAACCAAAACCAAAATTTTTCCTTTTGCAACTTAATTAGAAGAGTACAAAAAATTATCATTCCTTCAATTCACAAAATACCAAAAACCAGAATATTCTTCTTTCCGACTTTTTCTCAATAAAAAAATTCAAATTGAAAAAGGTCAAATCGAAAAAAATTGGCTATTAATTTTGAACCAATAGGAAAAAATTCTTCTTTTCAGAAATAAATTTTTTTTCAAATCTTGAATATAGAAACAGAAGATGTTCTCGAAGCGGAAAAAAAATTTCAGGTGGCAAGATGGAAAGGGCAATACATAAAAATTCGATCAAGAAAAAAGTTTGCCTAGACAGGGCCTGAATAGCCATTGTGATACGCATTTCATATTAATTAGTAACGAATTAAACAAATGGGTGATATACGTACGTTTGAATTTTTTTACACTCAGATGAACATTTTAGATTATCCTCGGTTTAATCTCAATCAGATTGGAAATCGTCTTACCTGAAAAATAAAAACAAACAAATATTTAATTAATAATATTTAAATATTATCGATTTTTTGTAAGTGGGTACAATTACGAAAAATATTCGAATAATTCAACGAATACGTTTGGAAAACATCAAAAAATGTTCCTAATCTAAGTTGAAGAAGGATAAAAATTTTTTTCCTAAAAAAGAAAAGAAAAAATTCTTTTCTTTATCTGGACAAAAAATAAAACTAAACATGTAAATCTATTTTTTTAATATTTCTATCAAATTTTAAAGTGCATAGTTTTTTATTTAACAATAATAATTTTTATTTCTGATGATTTGAAAATATATGGTAAAGGAATATGCAAGATTTTAAAACAATTTTTTCAATTTTTCAGGATTTAAACAAATATTAGGTGAATGTCTGAAGTTGCCAGGAAAAATTAAAGTGATTTTTTATTTGGACAGATTAACTTTAAGATATTATTTGAAAAAATTTAAAAACATTTCTAAAGATTTCTAAGAATGTCGAAGAAAAATCTGAAAAATGCTTAAGAAATTTTTTTAATTTTGGAGGTAATAAAAAAAATCTGGAAAAGATTGAACAATTTAAAAAAATGATTTAAAAAACAAAAAGTTTATCAAAAGATATCAAAGAAAAATGTAGGTACTTTAAAAGACTTTAGAAATTTACATTTTTTTAGACTTCGAAAGAACTTTAGAAGCTGCAAACTAATCATCTTTTTAAAATAATCGAATTTTCTCAATTTTTTGTAAAATCATATAAAATAAAATACATTTTTTTAAAAATATTATAGATTCTTTTCTGATACATCTAAGATATTCAAAAATATATTTTTTTATTTTTTTAAGAACTTTATTAAAATTATATTTATACAAATTTTAAAACAAAATGATAATACTTATTTTCCTTATGTATAGAATTTCTCAAAATAAAACCAAAAATTTAATAAACAAGTTTGGACAGCCACCGTGAAATGTTCCTATTATAATTAAAAAAAAAAATTTAGCGACACAAATAATAAAGAGGAAAATAAATGAGAAAGCATCCAAACAAAATCCCCTTACTTCTCTTTTTTATTTCTTTCGTCTTTTTTAATCAATTAATATATATATTATATTATTTATAAAAATAAAATATAAGAATTTTTTAAATTTCT
>JAAAKG020146866.1:0-21016 GCA_010014905.2 Druon quercuslanigerum
AAAAAGACAAATTTTTAACTAAATTCAATAATTCTAAACCAAAAAGATACATTTTGAAACAAAATAATTAAATCACTACCAAAAAAGACGAGTTTTTAATTAAAATGCAAGAATTCTGAAACAAAAAGTTAAATTTTCAACTAAAAAATATGAATTTTTGAACACAAAGATTAATTTACTAATAAAAATACCAATATTTAATAAGATTAAAAAATTCTCAACAAAAAAGTTCAATTTTCAACTAAAACAATGAATTTTGAAATAAAAATATGTATTTACTACCAAAAAAGATGAATTTTTAACTAAATTCAAGTATTCTAAACCAAAATTGAATTTTTAACCAAATTTAAGAATTATAAACTCAAAAGTTAAATTTCCAACTAAAAAATATGAATTTTTAAACAAAATGATTAATTTACCATCGAAAAGATGAATTTTTAATAAAATTGAAGAGTTCTCAACCAAATTGTTGAATATTTAACTAAAGTAATGCATTTTTAACAAAATTCAACAATGTTTTGAAAAAAATATTAATTTTTACCGAAGAAAACGAATTTTTAATCCAATTTAAGTGATGTGAGCTAAAAAGTTGAATTTTCAACTAAAAAATATAAATTTTTCAACAAAAAGATTAGTTTACTATCGAAAAGACCAATTTTTGTAATAAAATTCAAGGATTCTCAACCAAATTGTTGAATATTTCACTAAAGTAATTAACTTTTAACAAAATTTAAGAATTTTCTGAAACAAAAAGTTGAATTTTCGCCTAAAGAATATGAAGTTTTAAACAAAAAGATTAATTTACTACCAAAAAAGAGGAATCTTTACTAAAATAATAATGATAATTTTTACGAGCACTTAAACTCTTTATAACTTAAACTTCATGAATACGAAATATTTGTTAATACGTTATTTCTGCGCAGGCTTCAAATTCTTTTGAATGTTCTTAAATTTTTCGAAGCTCATTTCAAATTTTCCGAATTTAACGTTTTTTCATATAATTATTTAAATTTTTTTTCAATCACCTTGAATTTTTATGAATTTCAACGAATTCTCGTTCATCTTAAATTCCTCCAGATTCATTCTAATTTTACGGAAATCAATGGATTTTTTGTATTAAAATTTTTGTTTCTAATTCATTTGAATTATTTGGAATGTTACTTGCTTTTTTTGTTTTGAAATCTTGTGAATTTATTTTGAATTTGTTACCCTTATATCTAAATAATTATTTAATATTCTCATTCTCATACTAGTATCGAATGATTTTGTTTATAAAATTACATTTATATTTTGTATTTAAAAATAGAAGGAGGTGTGTGACTCAAAAATCCCGAAAAATAAAAATACCGAATTGAAAAATTCTCGAATAATAAAATTGCTGACAAGAAATTGTCGAATTATAAAATATCCGAATTGGAAAATTCCAAATAACTTAAAACGATGTTCAAACAAATGTACCTAAATTTTAAATTCTTTTTTTACAACACTTTTTGTATTTTTGTTAAATACTATGCACATTAAAAAAAAGTTCGTCACCCAGAAGTATTTTGTTTAAAATTATTGATATTTTATGTTCAAACAATAATTTTCGAAATTTTAAAGATTAAAAATAATATAAAAAAATAAATAATCGCTATTGTATTTGTAATTAATAAAACATCTTTATAAAAAAATTATAATTGTTTAAATTCGGGAATCTTAAAATTCGGAAATTTTCTAATTCGGTATTTTTAATTTTCGGCAATTTTATTATTCGGGATTTTCAGTCGTCCCGGAGGGGGGGGGGGGATATTGACGCTCGATTATTGAATTTTCTATCTCAGATTATAATTTTCTAGAGAATTTAATTTAATAAATATTTTTTTTCTACAGGTTGGGTAGATAACGGAACGACATCAAGACCATTATGTAGTTTTACTGTACCTGAATTTGAAGGAAACTCTTATAGAATAACATCCTTAAGCTACAGTCCTGATGGCCAAGACGTTCTCGTTAGTTATAGCAGCGATCATCTTTACTTATTCAGCGTAAAGGTACTTGCTTCACTTTTATTTTTAATTATCAGGGTGGCGACTTGTTTGGAAAATTGGAAAATAACCGGGAATTTAATTCTCATCGTAGGAAAATTGTATTTGGTTGGTTGAAAATTAATTTTTTTCGGAAAACTTAATCCGTTTTCGATGAAAATTTAATTATTTTGTGGAAAAATTGTCTTCTTTAATAGGACTGTAACCTCGTTATTGAAAGCTTCAACTGTTTGGCTAAAATGCATTTTTTCGTTTGTTTTTTAAATTGAACTGTGATGGTAAAAAATATTTTCCTGACTAAAAAGTGAACTATTATATTTTTTGTTGAAATTTTTGTTGTTTTTAGGTGAAAATTCATATATTTAATTTTTAAATTATCTTTTTTGTTTGAAAATTATTCTTTTGGGCTGAAAATTCAACTGTTTGGTTACAAATTAATTTTTTGTTGTTGAAGATTCATCATTTTAGTATTTCAATTTGTCGTGGTTGAAAATTGTTCTTCTGATCGTAGCAAATTTTTTTTTCGGTTTACTTGGTTTAATTTAATTAAATCATAATTTATTATTTAATGTTCATTTTTTCCTCAGAGATTTTCTTCGCTGACTTGATATTCTGGTTCATTGTGAAATCATCTTTCTTTAGTTAAAAATTTCATTACATACTTGTTTGAAAGTTAAACTTTTCTGTTAAAAAATAATTTTTTTGGTTGAAGATTCATAATTTTAACTGAAAATTCATCTCTGGTTAAAAATCAATTTTTGTAACTAAAAATTTAACTATTTCAGTAAAAAATGTATAATTCATTGCTATGGTCGACAATTAGTTTTAAACAAATTAAACAAAAAATTAATTAAAGATTGAACTATTCCATTTTTTGTCTACAGTATTGATCTCTTTTTTTTGTATAGAAATTTAATCTTCTTGGTTTAAAGTTCATCTGTTTGGTTGAAAATTTTAACTTTTTGGTTCAGAATTCTTGAATTTTGTTGAAAATTCGTCTTTTTTGGTAGTAAATTAATTTCGGAGTTTTTGAATCTTTTTAAAAACTGGTCTTTTTAATGAATACTTTATCTTTTCGTTTAAAAATTCATATTTTTTAGTTAAAAAGTTAACTTTTTGGTTCAAAAAATTGTTGAATTTTGTTCAAATTTCGTCTTTTTTGGTAGTAAATTAATTTTTTTGGTCCAAAATTCATATTTTTTAGTTAAAAATTCAACTTTTTAGTTCAGAATTCTTGAATTTTGTTCAAAATTCGTTTTTTTTGGTAGTAAATTAATTTTTTGTTTCAAAATTAATTTTTAAATTGACAATTGAACTTTTTGTTTCAAAATTTTTGAATCTTATTAAAAATTGGTCTTTTTGATAGTAAATTAATCTTTTTATTCAAAAATTTATATTTTTTAGTTAAAAATTTAAGTTTTTGGTTTAAAAAATTGTTGAATTTTGTTCAAAACTCGTCTTTTTTGGTAGTAAATTAATTTTTTTGGTTTAAAATTATTTTTTTTTAGTTGAAAACTGAACTTTGTGGTTCAGAATTTTTTAATCTTATTAAAAATTGGTCTTTTTGATAGTAAATTAATCTTTTTGTTTAAAACTTCATATTTTTTAGTTAAACATTTAACTTTTTGGTTCAAAAAATTGTTGAATTTTGTTAAAAATTCGTTACTTTAGTTAAAAATTCTACTTTTTGGTTTAGAATTCTTGAATTTTGTTAAAAATTCGTTTTTTTGTAGATAAAAAATTAATCTTTTTGTATAAAAATTCATCTTTGTGGTTAAAAATGTAACAAAAAGGTTCAAAATTTTAATTAAAAATTCATCTGTTTGGTTGGAAATTCAACCTTTTTTTAAAATTCCTTTCCATTGGTTAAAAAATTGCTTTCGTAATTGAAAATGTACCCAGTCTATTTTTGGTCGGAAAGATTTATTTTTTAAGTAAAAATTCAACTTGTTTGGCATAAAATTAACTTTTTTGATCCAAATTTAATTTTTTTGCGATAATTCAAGTATTTTGTACAGAAAATTCGTTTGTTTTATTTTATTTGGTTGAAAATTTATCCTTTTTTTAATGAAAATTAGTCTTTCGGGATGAAAATTCAACTGTTTAGTTAAAAATTAATTTATTGTTGTTGAAGATTCATAATTTTATTTTTTAAATTTGTTTTCGTGGTTGAAAATCTATTTTTCTAACTGAAAATTTAACTGTGCTGTGCTTGGTTGAATGTTAGTTTGGTTTTTAGTAAAAAGTTATGTATTTTATTGAAAAATTGTATTTTTTAAAATAAAAAATGATTCTTTTCGGTGGAAAATTCAACTGTTTGATTACAAATTAATTTGTTGTTGTTGAAGATTTATTATTTCATTTTTTAAATTCGTTTCCGTGGGTAAAAACTTATTTTTCTAACTGAAAATTTAACTATTAGATTTCTCAACCTAAAAATATGATTTTTCGACGCACGAATAATTTTTTTACCAAATATTTAAATTTTTAAATAAATTATTGAAGTCCTAACCAAACAGGGCAATTTCCTACCAAAATAGTTGAATTTTTTTTACCGAAAATTTAAATTTTCAACAAAACACATTCATTTTCAACCAAATGCTTTATTTTTCAATTTTTAACTAAAAATTAACATTTTTTAAAAATAATTAATTTTAATTCGAAAATATTTCACTTGAAAATAAGCAGGTTTATTTCATCAACTGTAGACATAAATAAATCCATTATTTTTAAAATATGTCTTTACTTTAAGTCTAAAAAAACTGAACAATAATTGATTTTAAAAACGAATCTTAATCAGTTCAAAATTTAAGATTTTCAATGGAATTGTTTTAATTCGGAAGGCTTCGTCATTAAAAATATGTAAATGTGCAATCATAACTTTGTAAACTATTTGCAACTTAAAAATAATTTCGTAATAATATATTCGTAATTGAAAGCTTTTATTAAATCAGTCTTGAATTGTTCTATTTAAAAGATGTTTAATTTGTCAGTGAAATTGTTGAACTTTGATGTTTAAATAACAATTGAACACTTATTATTTATTGACAAAATTTCAGTAATTTTAGGAGATATTTAAAAGTTTTGAAAAGATTGAAAATTAATTTAAAAGTTGAAATAATTTCAAGTAATGTAAACGAAGTGTGTGAAAATTGTTTCAGAACTTCTAAATATATTTTTAAATAAATAGATTTCTTCCTAAAAATTTTAGATGTATTCTGTTAAATTAATTTTGCAAAATGAAAAATCATTTTCAATTGTCCTATAAATCTTAATAAAATATTTTTATTATTTTAAATAATTTCAAGTTCAATTGTTATTTATAAATCCAAATTTTAAGGATTTTTTTTTTAATTTACAGGATTTTCTAAAAGTTGTAGGCAAAAACCATAGATTATTTCTTAAATTAAGAGTATTGAATATGTTAATGTGGATTTATATTGTTAAAACTTAATCTTGAATCTTTGAACTCTATAATTTATAAAAGTTAAAAATTCCAAATTTTCCAGTTTATCTGAATTTTATTAAAATTTGATCAATTGAATGCTTTAATTTGTTATTTACTGTTTAATACTTTTAATGGAAAAATGTTTGCGAACCCGGAAATAGACCGGGAATTTTTTTCTTATATTAAAACGGTGGCCACCCTGAAATTATTTTTCTACAGAATAAATGATAATTTTTCACGCAGGATCAGGGAAGTATACAGTTAAAGAAAAATGCTTCACTCGGAAAAGGAAAGGGTAAAAAGCACCCGTTGCGATCTCCACAACCAGTTCGGCGTTTAAGACTGCGAGGCGATTGGTCCGATACGGGACCTGATGCCCGTCCAGAACGTGAAGGAGGCCGACGTAGTGGAACAGGTAAATTAATTTAATTCACGCGTTTTTACCTATCGCCTCCTCCTCTTTTTAAAAAGAGGATTCCTCTTTTTTCTCGTGTTTTCAAGAAACTTGTTTGAAAACTATTTATTTCGTTGAAAATTCATGTTTTGGAATAAAACTTCAACTATTTAGTTAAAAATTATATATTAATGCAAATTAATGTATTTTTCTTGAAAATTCATATTTTATGCGTAAAATTCCTTTTTTTCTTGCTACAAAATATTAAGCTATTTGGTTAAAAAATATATTTTTGCATTGCAAATAAATTCATATTTTTGATAAAAAAATTCAACAGACTTGGTAGAAAACTCTACTTTGGGTTAAAGCTTTGACGATTTGGTAGAAAATTTAACTATTTGGTTAAAAATTATACAGTTTATTTGAAAATTGAAATATTTGGTAAAAAATTTACTTTTTTGTTTAAGATTCATAATTTCGGGTTTATAAATCAACTATTTGTATTTGTATTTCATTAAACATTTATATTTGAGTTAAAAATCAACTATTCTGATTAAGAATTCCACTATTTGGTTAAAAACTGTATTTTTGGGTGGAAAATTAAACTGTTTAGTTAAAAATTCATGTATTTCTTTGAAAATTCACATTTTCGGCTTAAAAATCTACTGCTTTGACAGAAAGCTCAAAGTTTTTGGTAAAAAAGTTTTGGTAAAAACAGCTTTTTTCTAAATAAAATATTTATTCGAAATTTGTTGGTAGAAAATGAAACAAATCAAATTTAAATATTTGGTAAAAAATTGACTTTTTTTGTTTTGAAAATTTAGATTGTCGGGTTTAAAAGTCAATTATTTTGTTGAAAATTCAAGTATTTCGTTCAAAATCCATATATTTTGAAAAAAAATTTAACTGTTCTGGTAGAAGATTTAATTATTTTGCTAAAAATTGAAAATTATTTAAAAATTTAAATATTTAGGGAAAAATTTACGTTTTTGTTAAAAATAGCTCAACGTTTTGGTAAAAAAATTAACAACTTTTTTGTAAATTGAAATATTTTGTTAAAAGTTTTTAGTAGAAAATGGAACAATTAAAATTTTAATATTTGGTAAAAAATGTACTTCTTTTTTTTTTGAAAACTTATATTTTCCGGTTTAAAAGTCAATTATTTTGTTGAAAATTCATGTATTTCGTTCAAAATTCATATATTTGGTACAAAATTTAACTCTTCTGCTAAAAAATTTAACTATTTTGTTAAAAATTAAACAGTTTCTTTGAAAATTTAAATGTTTGGTAAAAAATTTACTTTTTTGTTTAAAACTCATATTTTTGGGTTTGAAAATAAACTAGTTGTGTTAGTATTTCATTAAAAATTTATATTCTGGGTTAAAAAATCAACTATTTGGTTAAAAATTGTATTTTCGGGTTGAAAATTAAACTATTTAGTTAAAAATTCATCTATTTCTTTGAAAATGCATATTTTTGTCTAAAGATTCAACTGCTTTGGTAAAACAATTTAAAAACTTATTTGTAAATTTTTAATATTTGGTAAATAATTTACTTTTTTTGGTGAAAATTTATATTTGCGAGTTTAAAAGTCAATTATTTTGTTGAAAATTCATGTTTTCCGCTCAAAATTCATGTATTTCGTTCAAAATTCATATATTTAGTACAAAATTTAACTCTTCTGGTACAAAATTTAACTATTTTGTTGAAAATGAAACAATTTATTTGAAAACTTAGCTTTTTCATAGAAAACTAATTTTCTGTCAAAAAATCATATTTTCTGGTTGAAAATTGATTTTTTGTGTGGAAAATTCGTCTTTTTGGATTAAAACTTTCACGATTTGGTAGAAAATTAAACTATTTGGTTAAAAATTAAACAGTTAATTTAAAAATTTAAATATTGGGTAAACAATTTACTTTTTTGTTCAAAATTCATATTTTTGTGTTTAAAAATAAACTATTTGTATTTGTATTTCATTAACAATTTATATTTTGGGTTTAAAAATCAACTATTCTGATTAAGAATTCAACTATTTGGTTAAAAATTGTATTTTCGGGTTGAAAATTGAACTATTTAGTTACAAATTTATCTATTTCTTTGAAAATTCATATTTTCGGCCAAAAATTCAACTGCTTTGGTAGAAAGTTCAGCGTTTTGGTACAAAAATTAAACAACTTTTTTGTAAATTGAAATATTTGGTTAAAAGTTTTTGGTATAAAATTGAACATTTAAAATTTTAATATTTGGTAACAAATTTACCTTCTTTTTTTGAAAATATATATTTTCGGGTTTAAAAGTCAATTATTTTGTTAAAAATTCATATGTTTGATAAAGAATGTAATTGTTCTGGTAGAAATTTGAACTATTTTGTTGAAAATTAAACAATTTATTTGAATTCATTTTTTTTGTGTAATTCATATGTTCGGGTTTAAAAATCAATTATTTGTATTTGTATTTCATTAACAATTTATACTTTGGGTTAAAAAATCAACTATTCTGATTAAGAATTTAACAATTTGGTTAAAAATGGTATTTTCAGGTAGAAAATATAACTATTTTGTGGAAAATTAAACAGTTAATTTGAAAATTGAGCTATTTCATAGAAAATGAATTTTTCTGTCAAAAAATCATTTTTTCGGGTCAAAAATTCAATTTTTGTAGAAATATCGCCTATTTGGCTTAAAATTCCACGATTTGCTAGAAAAATAACTTTTTTTATTAAAAATTAATATATTTTTGTTTAAAAATTCAACTATTTTGGATCGCATTTTTTTCTTTATTGACTGAAAAACCTTTTTCTTGATTAAAAGTATAACTCTTTTGTTGAAAACTCCTCTTCTTAGCACTTCTCGTCCTGTTTAATTAAATTTAAATTTAAAAAATCATCATCACCTAGTTCTTAGATACGAATATTAAATAAACGAGATGATGATGATTTGTGTTTGTGTGTTTACGTCTAGAAATCGCTCAAGCAAGACCTGTCCTGCACACTTCTCTCATGCAGAGAATGACTGACGTTCTCAGCAGAATGCTGAACGACCCAGCAACTAGAGCCGCTTTAAGTGGAGGAGGTGAGGATAGTTTAGAGGGCGTTATGGAACAACACGTTGAAAATAATCAGAATAGTGGCGACAATAACGGAGAGAGCAATGCCGAGAGAAATGGCGAAGCTGGGAATGCCGAAAGAGATCAAGCTGATAGATCACAGGGTGAGTTTATTCAGGATCGCAACTTTATTAGTTGGTAATTTAATTGAAATTAAATTAAATGTTTAAAAATGTAACTAATTTGTCAAAAAACGATTTTTTTAAACTGAAAGTTGAACTATTTTGCTGAAAATCTATTTTTTGTTGTTTTTTTTTGTTAAGAATTAAATTTTTAACAGAAAATAGAATGCTTAAATTTTCTGTTAAAAATTTAGTTCTTAACAACAACAAAAACAAAAGAAAAAACAGATTTTCAGAAAAATGGTAAAAGTTTCTACTGGAATAGTTTTACTTATAGTTTAAAAAAATTGATTTTTAGCAAAGTAGTTGTAATTTCAAGCAGAGATGAATTTTCAGTTTATATGATGTATCTTCAATAAAAAAAATACTTTTCAACACAAGATTTTAACTTTCAACCAAGTTTGTGAATTTATATTAAACTTAAAAGATTTTTAAACTAAATTGATAAATATTTAACTTAAATACTTGAGTTTTTAACCAAAAAGAAGAATTTTTAAACAAAAAGATTAGGTTGCAAAGGAAAAGATAATTTTCTACAAGAAAAATTGATGTTTCTGCAAAATAGTTCAATTTTCAGTTTAAAAAAATTGTTTTTTGACAAAGTATTTGGATTTTCAATGAAATAGTTCAATTTTCAATAAAAAAAAAGCAATTTTACATTCAAATTGTTGAATTTTCAACAAGAAAGGTACAATTTTCAAACAAACTGATGAATATTCAACTGAATATAGAATTTTATACAAAAAAATAATTGTTTAACCATAAATATCAATTTTCTACAAAAAAGAGAATTTTTCCGAATTTAAATAAGTTTTCAAATAACTAATTTAATATTTTATTCAAAAATACCAATTTTCAACCTGATAGTTGAGTTTTTATCCAAGAAAGATACATTTTTAACAAAAAATAGAATGCTTAAATTTTCTGTTAAAAATTTAGTTCTTAACAGCAACAAAAATAGAAAAGAAAGAACAGATTTTCAGAAAATTAGTTACATTTTCTATTGGAATAGTTTTACTTATAGTTTTAAAAAATTTATTTTTAGCAAAGTAGTTATAATTTCAAGCAGAAATGAATTTTCAGTTCAAATGATGAATCATTAATAAAAAAAATACTTTTCAACACAAGATTTTAACTTTCAACCAAGTTTGTGAATTTATATTAAACTTAAAAGATTTTTAAACTAAATTGATAAATATTTAACTTAAATACTTGAGTTTTTAACCAAAAAGAAGAATTTTTAAACAAAAAGATTAGGTTGCAAAGGAAAAGATAATTTTCTACAAGAAAAATTGATGTTTCTGCAAAATAGTTCAATTTTCAGTTTAAAAAAATTGTTTTTTGACAAAGTATGTGGATTTTCAATGAAATAGTTAAATTTTCAATAAAAAAAGCAATTTTACATCCAAGTGGTTGAATTTTCGACAAGAAAGGATCAATTTTCAAACAAACTGATGAATATTCAACTATATACTTGAATTTTATACAAAAAAGTTAATTTTTTAACCATAAATATCAATTTTCTACAAAAAAAGAGAATTTTTCCGAATTTATATAAATTTTCAAATAACTAATTTAATATTTTATTCAAAAATAACCATTTTCAACCTGATAGTTGAGTTTTTATCCAAAAAAGATGCATTCTCAACAAAAAATAGAATGCATAAATTTTCTGTTACAAATTTAATTCTTAACAACAAAAAAAAAAAAAACAAAAAAAAACAGATTTTCAGCCAAATTTAAAATTTATTTAGTTTCGGAGAAATTCGCTTTTTTGTAGAGAATTGATCTTTATGGTTGGAAATTCATCTTTTTTGTATAAAATTCAAATATTCAGTTGAATATTCATCCGTTTGTTTAAAAATTTAACTTTTTTTGTTGAAAATTCAAACAATTTGGATAAAAATTGTTTTTTTTTCATTGAAAATTTAACTATTTCAATGAAAATCCACATATTTTGTTAAAACATCGATTTTTTTGTGTAGAAATTTATCTTTTTCTTTTCAAGCTGATCTTTTTGTTTAAAATTTCTTCTTTTTGGTTAAATAATCAAGTGTTCAAGTTAAATATTTATCGTTTTAGTTGAAAATTCAACTTTTAGGTTTGAAAGTTAAACTATTTTATTAAAAATATGAGCTATTTTATTGAAAACTTGTAATTTTTAACTAATAATGTACCTATTTTGCTTCAAAAAAAGTTTTTTTTAGCTTTGTTAAGAATTAATGTTTAACAGAAAATTTAAGGATTGTATTTTTTGTTGAATATGTATTTTTTTTGATAAAAACTCAACTATCAGGTTTAAAATGGTTATTTTTGAATAAAATATTAAATTAGTTGTTTAGAATTAGTTGCAGAAAATTATCTGTTCCTTTGCAAGCTAATCTTTTTATTTAAAAATTCTTCTTTTTGGTTAAAAACTCGAGTATTCAAGTTAAATATTTATCGTTTTAGTTAAAACAATCTTTTAGGTTGAATATAAATTTACATACTTGGTTGAAAGTTGAAATCTTGTGTTGAAAAGTATTTTTTTTATTGAAGATTCATCATTTAAACTGAAAATTCATCTCTGCTTGAAATTATAACTACTTTGCTAAAAATCAGTTTTTTTAAAACTATAAGTAAAACTATTCCAGTAGAAAATTTAACTATTTTGCAGAAATTTCCTCTATTTTGTTTTCTTAAGAATTAGATTTTGAACAAAAAATGTAAGCGTTCTTTTTTTTTGTTGAAAATGTATCTTTTTTGGATAAAAACAACACTGTTTGATTGAAAATTGATATTTTTATTTAGAAATTAAACTAGTTGATAAAAAACTTATGTTCTTTGTGAAAACTTCGACTTTTTTGTAGAGAATTGAGATTTTCCTGTTCAAAATTTCACAATTTGAATGAAAATATGACTTTTAATTGAAAATTCAACTAAATTCTTCTTTCGGTTAAAAACTAAAGTATTCAAGTTTAAAGTACACTTTTTTGGTTGAAGACTCATAATTTTAATAAAAAATTCATATAATTGGTTGAAAATGTTAATATTCTGTTGAATTTTTTTTGAAATAAAAATAAATTTGGTAATTGGAAATGTAAATTTCTATTTTTGCTTTATAATTTACCTTTTTGAGTTGATTATTCATTTATTTGGTAAAAATGCGTCTTTAAAAACACAAATATTTGATAAAGAGTTCAACAACTTATATTTGAAAATTAAAATATTTGTTCAAAAATGAAAATTTTTTCAACTAAAAATGTAAATATTTCAGTAGAAAATTTAATTAGTTTCCTGAAAATCCGTTCTTTGTTTGATTTTGTGTAAAATTATTAAATTTTTACCTGCAAAATTTAAGCATTCTTTTTTTTGTTGAAAAAATATATTTAATGGATAAAAACGCATCTATTTGGTTAAAAATTGATATTTTTATTTAGAAATTAAACTAATTTTTTGAAAATATGAAAATATGAAGTATGAAATTCAAATATTCCAGTTGAAAATTCATCTTTTTAGTTAAGAATGTACCATATTGGTGGAAAATTAATCTTTTGTTGTTCAAAATTCAATAATTTTGATGAAAATTTGTCTTTTAATTGAAAATTAATCTGTATGATTGATGATTCATCTTTTTCGTACAAAATTCAAATATTCGTTTGAATATTTTTAGTTTTTCTTGATTTTTAGTTCAGAATTAATGTGTTTTATTGAAAAATTGTCTTTTTTGGAGGAAAATTATTTTTTTTTTGTTGCAAGTTCAACTATGTGAATAAAAATTCATTTTTGGTTGAAGATTGATCATTTTGCTTAGAATTTATTTATTCAACTAAAAATTTAATTATATCCTTTTTTGTGGAAAATTTATATATTTTTTGTATATAAATTTAAATTTAGTAAAAAATTTAGTTTAATATTAAAGCTGGAAACCGATAATTTTATAGACTTTTTGGTCGATTAAGAAAAGTGAATATGAACATATTTAAAAAATTTGAAAAAATTTGTTGAAGATCATAACTTACCTATGTTTTGTTGAAAACTGTTTTTTTTTATTTATAAATTAAACTAGCTGTTTGAAAAAGATGTATTTTGTGAAAAATTCCCCTTTTTTTAGAAACTTCATCAGTTTGGCTAAGAATTGATATTTTCTTATGAAAAATTCCACAATTTGGATGCAAAATTTTCTTTTAATTGAAAATTGAACTGTTACATTTTAAAATCCACATATTTTGTTAAATCATCGATTTTTCTTTCAGAAAATTATCTTTTTCTTTGCAAGCTAATCGTTTTCTCTAAAAAAAACTCTTTTTGGTTCAATACTCAAGTATTGAAGTTGAATATTTATCATTTTAATTGGAAAATCTTTCAGGTTTAAAATAAAATTACATGTTTGGTTGAAAGTTAAACACTTGTGTTGAAATTTTTTTTATTGAAGATGCGTCATTTTAACTGAAAATTCATTTCTGGTTGAAAATGTAACTGCTTTGCTAAAAATCAATTTCTTAAACTGTAAGTTTAACATTGTTTTTTGTTTTGTTTAAAATTTACTTTTCGAACTGCAAATTGATCTATTCTAGTTTTGGTTTGTAAATTTATCTTTTTTAGTTGAAAATGTTTATATTTTATTGAAACTGAATCCATTTGTGGTGGAAAATTCATCTTTGGGTATAAAACTAAATTATTTGACTGAGAATTCGTTTTTTTTTGTTCAAAATTGTGTTAACTCAAAATTTAATTCTTCTATTTTTGGTTAAAAATCAACTAAGGCGTGCCATTCTTTCAGTATATATAATTATTTTTTTCTTTTTGTATAGATAACACTCTAAACAGTGAAGAGAGTGAAACCCAGCCACATGCAGAAGCCTCAGTAGATAACACGAAAGAAGAAAGTAGAGTTCAACCGACTGGTAATGATTAAATAATTTTGAAAAATGCGGGTGGTTGGCCACTCGGTTTTTGAGTATATACCAGATTTCAAATGATTAGAAAACAATTCTAAAGTTTTCAAAATATTCCAAAATATTTTTAATCTTTTACAGTATTTAAAAGGATTTTAATGATTTTAAAAAGATTTCACGGATTTCAAAGACTGCAAAAAGGATTGAAGGATTTGAAAAAGGCGCGTAGACAAGTTTTTAAAGATTTCACAAAGATTGTAAAACTATCAAAAGATTTCAAGGATCTTTCAAAAGATTTAAAAAAATTCAAGGATTTAAAAATTTTTACGAAAATTTAAAAAAATTTAAAATATTTTAATCATTTGAAATGAATCCAAAAGATTTAACAAATATTTCAAAGATTTCATAAAAATTTCAAAGAGATGTCAAAAGAATACAAGAGTTTCAAGGATTTAAAAAAAGTTATAATGCCCAAATGATTTTAGAAGATTTCAAAATATTTCACAAAGATTTCAAAAATTTTAATGATTTGAAATTAATATAAACGATTTCAAAAAAATTTTTACAAATATTTCAAGGAAATTCATAAGGATTTCAGAAGATTTCAAGAATTTCAAAATTTTCAAAAAATGATATATTACACCACATTTCAAAGACTTAAAAAAATGTCAGGAGATTTCAAAAGATTTAAATAATTTTAAACGAAAATAAAAGATTTTACAAAGAAAATTAAATAAAGATTTCAAGAATTTCAAAGATTTTACCAAATTTAAAAAGATTTCAAAAATATTAAGGATTTAAAATGAATAAAAAAGAATTCACAAAGATTTGAAAAATTTCAAATTTTTTCAAAAGATTTCAAAAGATTTCAAATATTTCAAATTTTTTCAAAAGATTTCAAAAGATTTCAAATATTTTAATGATTTGAAATAGATGCAAAACATTTCTCAAAAATTTTACCAAAAGTTTAAACATTTCACAAATATTCCAAAACATTTTACAAAGATTTCAAAGATATTAACCAAATTTAAAAATAATTTACAACAATTTAAAAGATTTTACCAAATTTTCTAAAAATATCAAAATATTTCACAAAGGTTTTAAACGTTTTTATAATTTTAAATTAATATAAACGATTTCAGAAAGATTCTGCAAATATTTCAAAGAATTCATAAGGATTTAAGAAGACTTCAAGAATTTCAACATTTTCAACAAATTGTATATTACACCACATTTCATCACATTACATCACATTTCAAAGACTTATAAAAATTACAAAGATTTTAATAAATTTAAGATTTCAAAAGACTTCAAATATTTCATAAAATTTGAGATTTGAAAAGATTTCAAAAGATTTAAATAATTTTAAACGAAAATAAAAGATGTTACAAAGAAAATAAAATAAAGATTTCATAAAGATTTCATAAGATTTCAAAATATTTAAAAATATTTAACAAAGATTTCAAATAGATTAAGGATTTAAAATAAATACAAAAGAATTCACAAATATTTCACAAAGATTTCATAAAAATTTCAAATTTGTTCAAAACATTTCACGAGGATTTCAAAGATTTTACTAAAATTTAAAAAGATTTCAAATGATTTCAAATATTTTAATCGTTTGAAATGAATACAAAAGATTTCACAAAAATTTCACAAATATTCCAAAACATTTTACAAAGATTTAAAATATTTTACCAACATTTTAAAATATTTTAAAACAATTGTAAAGATTTTACATAATTTTTGTAAAATATCAAAATATTTCACAAAGATTTAAAATATTTTTTATGACTTTAATTTAATATAAACGATTTCAGAAAGATTTTACAAATATTTCAAAGAATTCATAAGGATTTCAGAAGATTTCAAGAATTTCAAAATTTTCAAAAAATGGTACGTTACACCAGATTTCAAAGACTTTAGAAAATTTCAAAAGATGTCAATAAATTTGAGATTTCAAATAATTTCAATAATTTTAAACGAAAAGAAAATATTTTACAAAGAAAATTAAATTAAGATTTCACAAATATTTAAAAGATTTCATAAAGATTTCAAAATCTTTTTAAACATTTCAAAAGTTTTCAATGATTTCAAATAAACACAAAAGCTTTCATAAATATTTTAAAGGTTTCATTAAGATTTGGAAATTTTACAAAGATTGAACAAATTTCAAGTATTTCAATGATCCTACAAAAAATTTAAAAAGTTTCACAAAAATTTTTAATATTTCAACAAGTTCACAAAGATTTTAAAATTTCACAAAGATTACAAAAATTTTAAGGATAAACTTATGTTCAAAAAAAGGAAGAATTTTTTTATTCATGATTCTGCTTTGTTTAGAAATTTTTGACAAATAACATTTTTTTAAAATTATTTGATTTAAAATAAGGAGATCTGGAAAAACTTGATTTCTTTATATTTGTTAAAAATTCGTATTTTGTTTACAAAATTTATAATTTTAGTTCAAAATTGATCTCTTTGATTGAAAAGGGGACTATTGATTAAAAATTCGTTTTTTTTATTTTTGTTAAAATTGATTTTTTTACTGAAAAATCCATTATTTTAGTTAAAAATTGTTGTTTTTTTTTGGGTTGAAATTAAATTTTTGTACTGAAAATTAAAAGTTTTCATTTTTGTTTGAAAATTTATCTTTTTTTATACAAGTTCAACTATTAAGTTGAAAATTGAACTACTTTGTTGGAAATTCGTACTTTTTGGTTGACGATTCAACTGTTTTAAAGAAAATTTAACTTTTGACTAGAAATTTTAACAATTTGGTTAAACTTTTTTTTCTCTACTGAGTAAAAAGTCTTGTTGAACATTTTTTTGTGTGTAAAATTCATCATTTTAGTTGACAAATTATTTCTCTACATTATTTTCATTCCAAAGGTTTGAAACAGTTTCAAAAGATGTTTCAAGACTTCTATTATCGGTTTGAAAATAAAATTGTTTTACAGAAAATTTATCTTTTCATTCAGAATTTCATCAATTCATATCAACTTTCGTTTTCTTTCTTAAATGAAATTGGACTTTTTTGTTAAAAATTCGTTTTTCTTGTTGAAATTTCTTTTTTTTTTGTCTGAAAATTTAATTTTTCTTTTTTTAATAATTCAAATATGATCTTTTTCAATAAAAAAGTGAAAAATTTATTTGAAAGTTCATGTGTTTTGTTGAAAATTCGTCTCTTTTTTTTAAATTCAACTTTTTGGTTGAAATTCACCTTTTTGGTTATAAATTTCCTTTCTTTTGGTAGAAACTTCATATTTTTTGTTTTAAAATTCCACCTTTTTCGGAAAATTTATCTTTTCGATTAGATTTTAATAATTTGGATCAACTTTTTTTTTCTTTCTGAACTGAACAATCCTTGTTCCTTGGCAATTCGTCTTTTTGGTTAAAAAATCCATTATTTGGTTGAAAATTAGACTATTTTGTTAATAATTTGTTTTTTATCAGGTTAAAATTTACTTTTTATACTAAAAATTAAAAAATTTAATTTTTGTTTGAAAATTTATATTTTTTGATGAAAATTCAACTATTTAGTTAAAAATTCAACTTCCTTTGTTGAAAATTCGTATTTTCTGGATGACTAGAAATTTCAACAATTTAGATAAACTTTTTTTCTCTTCTTTTTTTGTTGAAATTGATTTTTTTGACTGAAAAATCTATTTTTTTAGTTAAAAATTTTTTAAGAAAATTTGACCAAAGTTTTAAATTTTCCAGTAATTTCAAATAAATACAAAAGATGAAAGAAATATTTCACAAATATTTCATAAAGGTTTCACTAAATTTGACAAGGATTTCAAGGATTTTACACAAAATTTAAAAGATTTTAAATTCTTCAAATTATGTTAAAGAATTCATAAATATTTCAACAGATTTGTTTATTTATTAACAATTTGTTTATTTATGATTCTGCTTTGTTTAGAAATTGTTGGCCAATAAAAAATATAAAATAAAATTTGATTTAAAAAAAGGAGACCTGAAAAAACTTGATTTTTTTGGCCTGGGAAATCTTTAAAACTTTTGTATTGTTTCAAAATTCATCTTTTGTTTGAAAAATTCATCATTTTAGTTGGCAATTTATCTCTTTGATTGGAAACGGGACTATTTGATTAAAAATTCGTTTTTTTTTGGTTAAAATTGATTTTTTCGACTGATTTTGTAGAAAATTTTGTTGTTTTTTTGTTTTAGAATTAATCTCGTTTGGTAGACATTTTATATTTTTATCAATATAATACAAAATATTTAGGGAAAGATTTTACAAATGTTTGAAAGAACCTATAAGAATTTAAAAAGATTTCAGAACATTTCAAAGGTTTAGAGAAATATGAGAAGATTTCAAAAAGTTTCACAAAGTTTTTTAAAATTTTGAAAAGATTTCATCATTTCTCAAAATTGATCTTTTGTAGTCGAAAATTGAACAATTTATTTGAAAGTTCATGTGTTTTGTTGAACATTCGTCTCTTTTTTTTAATTAATCTTTTTTGTAGAAATTCACCTTTTTGGTTATAAATTTCCTCTCTTTTGGTAGTTAATTCTTATTTTTTGTTTTAAAAATCAATTTTTTTACGTAAAATTAATCTTTTCTTTTTTTCTCATAATTTTTTGTTGAAATTGATTTTTTTGACTGAAAAGTCTATTATTTTAGTTGAAAATTGTAAAATTTTGTTATGAATTGGTTTTTTATTGGGTTAAAATTTAACTGTTTTTTACTAAAAATAAAATAATTTCATTTTTATTTAAAATGTTTGTCTTTGTTAATTAAAGTTCAACCATTTGGTTAAAAATTCAACTTACTTTGTTGAAAATTCGTATTTTCTGGATGACTAGAAATTTCAACAATTTTGATAAACTTTTTTTTCTCTATTTTTTGTTGTACTTGAATTTTTTGACAGAATAATCCATTATTTTAGTTGAAGATTGTACAATTTTGTGATGAATTGGTTTTTTATTGGGTTAAAATTTAACTGTTTTACTAAAAATTAAAAAATTTAATTTTTGTTTGAAAATTTATCTTTCTTGATGAAAGATTTAGTTAAAAATTTAACTTACTTTGTTATAAATTCGTGTTTTCTGGATGACTAGAAATTTCAACAATTTGGATTAACCTTTTTTTTCTCAATTTCTTTCTTTGGTTAAAAACTGTAATTTATTTAATTTTTTTTTTACAAAAAATTCATTTTTTTCTTTATACTTGAAAATTGTACTTTTTTAAAATAATTTAACTTTTTTTTAAAATTTACGTATTTTGTTGAAAATTCATCTTTTTTGTTTTAGAATTAATCTCGTTTGGTAGAAATTTTATATTTTTATCAGTATAATACAAAGTATGTAGGGAAAGATTTTACAAATGTTTCAAAGAATCTATAAGAATTTAAAAAGATTTCATAACATTTCAAAGGTTTAAAGAAATATGAGAAGATTTCAAAAAGTTTCATAAGGTTTTTAAAAATTTTTTTCAAAAGATTTGAAAATTGTAAAAAGATTAACACTTTATAAAGATCTAAAAAAAAATGTCCAAAGATTTCACAAAGTTACTTGTTAATATTATTATTTGGTGTAAAAAAAAGGAGACCTGGACAAAAACTTGAATTAATGGTCTGTAAAACCTGGAAAAAAAACCTTCGAATTTTATTCCTAGGAATTGCCGGAACACCCTGTATTCTATTCTTGCCGTAAGCGATCCATTTGAAATACTATTTATTTATTTATTTATTTATTTATATCAGATAATGTTGATGCCGCAATTGATGTTCGAGCCACAACGAGTAAAGCTTCGGAAAAGGATGTAAGTATGCACCAAGGAGAATTAAAAAGCGAGGGAATCGAGAGTTCAAAAAGCGAGACAGCAGCAGCAGCAGCAGCGTCAACAAGTGCGACGGCTGTCGAGTCTCTCGAGAGTCGTCTTCTCGATTCCACGCCTGAGACTGTCCCGATGGAAACAGAATCTAGTCATGTTGGAGAGGCGAGTCCTCTTCAGTCCTTTATCGCCAATAAACGCCGAAAAGCTCGACTTGCCGCCGAGAGTGCAAGAAACGATGGTGTCATGGGGTCTTCCAGTACTGATGTGGCAAGTAGTCGCGAGGGAAGCATTATGGAGAATCTCCAGGACCGACTGACGACGATGAGAGACGGATTCCTCGAAAGGTAATATTGTCAACATCTCTTTGTTTACACCACCAGAATATTATTATATATATGCGCGCGCGCGCTAACTTTTCTATTCATTTTTTTATCATTTACCCAATTTTGTTGTTGACAACTATTTTATTTTTTAACATTTTCGCGGAGCACTTATATTCTTACTTAAATTCGATTTCGAAAGAATGAATTCAGTGAAATGCGCTAGAGGTCTTCTTCTTGTTCTTCGTTCTGTTTAAATAAAATAAAATAAAATAATTATAATAGTCCATTTTTCCTATTTTTTAAATTAATAATTCATCTTTCTTATTTGAAAATAAACTTTTTGTTAAAATTCATAATTTTCTCGGAAATGAAACTGCTTTAAATAGGATATTCGTCCTTTTGGATTAAAAAATTAAAATTCTTTGGTTAAAAAGTCATATTTCTGATTAAAAAATGAACTTTTTAATAAAATTTTTTTTCTGGAATTAAATTGCTTTGAATAGAAAATTCGTCTTTATGGATTGAAAAATTAAAATTTGTTGGTTAAAAAGTCATATTCTTAATTAAAAAAAGAAGCTTTTGATAAACTTAATTTTTTTCGACAGAAATTAAAATTTGTTTAATAGAAAATTCGTCTTTTTGGAGGGTAAAATTAAAATTCTTTTGGTCATAGTCATATTTATGATTAAAAAATGAACTTTTTCATCAAATTAATCTTTATCATCAGAAATTAAACTTTTTAAATAGAAAATTCGTCTTTATGGATTGAAAAATTGAAATTCGTTGGTTAAAAAGTCATATTTCTGATTAAAAAATGAACCTTTTGATAAACTTAATTTTTTCGACAGAAATTAAAATTTGTTTAATAGAAAATTCGTCTTTTTGGAGGGTAAAATTAAAATTCTTTTGGTCA